>CM040430.1:53728225-53995725 GCA_022702705.1 Papilionanthe hookeriana x Papilionanthe teres | reverse complement strand
ACATTCTCAACATTAATAATTAATTTTATTATAAAAAAGTGTTTTTTGACATTTTAGTTCGTCAGCTCAACGAAGAGAATTTTCTTCTCCCTTACATTTAAATTTCTCCATGACGCGGCGTTTAGTTTCAGATGCTTCGCGTTACTCAGATTTCGTAATGACCAAACTGATTAGAAAAGCACAACCAAGATAAATTTTTTGCATGGCTTCTCTGAAGTTCGGCAGCTTTTTGGAGTCGCGTCAAGTTAATGCGATTCCTAGTATCATCGTTCGTCTTTTTCTTTACCCCAAAACTAAGGTACAGTTGTAATTGGCATGAAAGTAAACCTCGGAAGTTGATACCTCTAATTATCTTCCTGCATTACAAGAAGCTGAGCTTGCGGTGCATTTGTCCATCAGTCAGTGGAGCGCTTCACAGTATTTTAGGTGGCATTTTAATGCAATCGGATTCACTTTAGTCGCCTTGCTATCCTAATTGTGCTAATTTAAATTCGGAATAATTTGAATTAATTCACTTTAAAATAAAATGATTTTAAAAAATAATAATAAAATATTTTTTTTTCTAAGAGAGTCTGTTGGCGTTTTTGTTTCACTGCATCGACGTCATCAAATACTTAATTTACAAGCGCTATGAAGAACAAATACGATTTTCGACAATATAACAAAAAATATAGAGAGAGACTCCAACAATTATATGTTTCAACTTGAACTAAGCTTATGCCTATTGGAGAGTTTAGATAATTTAATGCACCAAAAATATATAGAAATCACATGGACAATTATCAACAAAAATACGCTTATTACTTCTTCCCTCGTCACATGTACATCTACTCTCCAAAAAAAGAAGCCTAAATAAACTATCAAATTAAGACGATCTTGCACACAATTGTTAAAAAATTTGTATAATAAATCTATTCAAAAGCAACACATCTCCAAGCAACAATCATCCTTTTTATCCATATAAGGAAATCATCACTAAATGTCATTCAATGTGCACAAAATTCTGATCGAGAGAATTACCTCAAAGGCTTCTTATTTTTCAAGCATTTTTTTCACTAAAATAACTAAAAAATCATCAATTTTAGTTATGTGGTGAAGTATATAACAAAATATGAGACATCAATTAAAGCCTTCAAAGAAAACCATATTTTTATAGAATTTTTGCCAATGATATTTTCTTACATTTTAATCACAATTTATAGATAAGCCATTGTAAATTACAAGATGGATATCCGTTTATAAAATTATGTGATGGATTATCAAAATATAATGATAGATCCTTATGTCACAAAAACTATAATAATGAATTTTCCTCTAAAGTTTTTCGTTGGAATTGAATTTTAATGGATCTCCAAACATAATGAATGGTGGATTTTTTATCACCAAATGTTAATTGATAGAAAAATTCATCCACAATTATAAAACTTGCTTTATCTAAAATTAAAAGTTAATGGGAACTACATTCCTTATTTTGAATTTTCATTCATAAAAATTTTCTTAGAAAAAAAATATAAAAAAATATGATAGAATATTCATCACAACTTTTTATTTTAGTGATTTCTTTGTCATAAAATGGTTGAACAATTAATGAAAAATTAACTAAAAAATGCTCATAACTTTTTCAAACTATTTCAATCACATGCAAAATTTTTGTCAATTATTTCATTCTACATTATAAATAAATTATAAAAATAACAACCATTATATGCTATAAACATATACCAATGCATTAAATAATCACACTACAAAAAATGCCTAACAATTAGAGATTTCTATCAAAAGCTTTAAATTTTTTGGCCAAGAAGTTAGATTTCTTATGATACTTTGACACAAATTTACTACTAAAAAACCTTTTTGATAACCTAAATTTTTTAATAAACAAGTTTTAGGTAGATTTCAGATGGATCTGATCAGAAATATTTATCATTTGTCATATAGCTAGAAATTCACTCTCTGTATCATTCCCCAAGAGTTCCATATAATCATTGTTTACTAAAAAAGTTATCACTAATTAATCAATTTAATAATAAAAATTCATCAATAAATTGTTTACTTTTTATTATATACCTTTCTAATAATTGAATCGTTCGCACACAATGCAAAAAATATAATGCATCATATAAACTATTTAAGAAAGTAAAATAATAACGTGCACTTAATTAAGATAGCATAATTAAATATTAAATAGAAATAATAATTTTTAAAAATAAATTTTAAAGTTATTAAAAATTAGCACATTTTTTTCTTCGCACCTTATATATATATCATTTCCCTCATTTTCCTCCCCACTTCCCTCTACTCCACATATTCCTTATCCTCACGTTCTTTTCCCTCTATTAGGCCATATTGTTAATCAACATAGTATTAAACTAAGATTTCAAAATGTGCTTATAACCCACAATCATACTAGATTATAAATTCTTAATCATAGTAACTATTTATCCATTACTTGCTTGACATTACCTATATACATTAGATAAAAGTTATAGGAGGATGGGACATTATATATTATGCCTCATGATAGTAAATTATAAATTCTATTGGTTTTAAACATCATAACCATGTCTCCATAATTTATAATATAGTTTTGGAGATGATCAGCTTGAGCATCCTTCAGATGACTGTATATGTGGAGTTACATTTTGATAGCCTCATCTAGTATTTATTTAACAAAGAAATTGATAAATAATTAAATATATAAGTACAAATAATTCCAATTTAAATATTCACATATTTTCCTTATCGTATAATTTGTGTGTGAAAGAAAGCCACAATTAGAGAGAGTGATGCCTCCACCTCCATATTAAAATAAAGCATTAATATTTATTCTACTCAACCTTCATCACATAGATTAGGCATCTCGACACAATGTGATAGCTAACTCACACAATATCCCCAATCAACTTATGCCACAAAGATGTGGTATGTTGCATCACCTAAGTTCCTCTTTAACTAATGATAATGATAGGGAAGCTAATAAGAGAACTTTTAGAATTAAAAAATAATTTTTTATCTAAAAGTTATAAATTTTTAGAGAAAAATAAACAAATGATTAATTTAAATTCGTAAAATTATATATCGTAAATCCATTAAAATACTTTGTTTCATAGTATTATATCTCCAACTCTATTTATTTCATAAAAGTAAATTTCATCTACATAAATGAATTTAATAAAGTGAGAAACTTATAAGGAAAACCATACCAATTAAAGAAATGACATTAAAATCTTATGCATCGCCATCAAGCTTAATAAACGACATGTACTTATTTATATTGGCATACATTCCTTTTGTGTTTCATGGTATTATTTGTGCTTTATGGAATGATAAGAGAGGATAAATGATAACTTGATGGCCAAATATAATAAGATAGTGGTGGGTTTTAGCTTAGCTTTACACAAAAAAGATTGTGACATATTGAAAGTTCTATGTTGAGTGATATAGCAATGATTAATGAATATGAAAAAAATAGATTAACTTTTTGAATTAGTGAGAAGAGGAAGATTTTTGAACTGCAAACTAAAAGTAGGGTACAAATCTTAGCAGTCAGAATAATGGGTGGAAATGTGGGGATCATGTTGAGTGTAACCAGGTTCGTAGTGGTCTTCTAATTATAATGGTGTTAACACCAATCTTCTTATCAGATTTTACTTTGAATGAAAATATTTGATATCTAAAAAGACTTATGCAATAAAATATCTTTAAATTTATATCTAAATACATTAATTGAAACAGAACTATTGGCATTATAAATAAACATAAAAGTGTGCTTTTGTGTTATAATATCATCATAAATACATCTTGTGCTAATGAAATGAGGCCAACCCAACCTAATTTAAATGATGGATGCACATCCAACACAATCCAAACAACCTCACTTTTTAAAATTATGTTAATTAACTGAATTACTTTTTATATGTTTCTTGTAAGTTGATGGAATCTAATTTGTTGTCTTGTAACTATCATATGCATCACTTGTCCTTTATTTATGTGTGTGTGTGTGTAAAGATTGTATAAAGCTATTGAAGATAAGCAAAAATGTCATTAGGAAGGCTAGATTATAATAGAGATCAAGATGTTCAATTAGAGTTAGACTAGTTGCAATTTTACTTGATAGTTCAGAGCTTATAGGGATGATTTGAAATGCATAGGATGGGAGAGTGGTGTATGTATGCTCAGTTCAACATATGGTGAGAAGTGACAATAAAGAAAATATAATATTTAAGAAAATTTATGGTGGGAATGCAAAAGGTATAAAGGTTGTACAAAGTTATTGAAGAATGTTCTAAGAGAAAATGAATTTATGAAACCTAATTTCTAATAATGGTCGAGAGGTACAAATAGAGTTATACTAGTTGGGATTTTTGTTGAGAGTGCAGATCTTATGGGAATTTTTTGAAAAACATAGTTCAACATAGGGTGAAGAAGAGGAAATAAAGACATAATATTTAAGAAATATTTTAGTGGGAAGCCAAAAGGAAACTTTTTAAACTATTTTGAGTAATTATGTCAAAAAATAAACCTCCTTACCAAGGTTAAATAATTGAGTAAAAACACCAACATAAGAGAGGATATAAATAAAGGAAAATTAATAAATAAATAAGATAAAATAACATTACGTTAAAATATACACCAAATTTTACCATAAGAGAATTAAAAGAAAAGCCACTAAGCTAACTTCAAAGAAATAGAAACTAAGACAATTTCAAAATCATATAAATTTAAATTAATTTAATTTATTCTAATATGATATTATATGCAATTCATTAACCTTTATCTATATATATATATATATATATATATATATATATATATATATATATATATATATATATATATATATATATATATATATATATATATAGATGTCCCTTCGAAGACATCCGATAAAATTGGAACGATACAGAGAAGATTAGCATAAATTGAGAAATGTATGTGTGTGTGTGTGTGTGTGTGTGTGTGTGTGTATAAGAAAGATTGATGGAATTCTTCAGGTGCAGTTTTTAATTAGATAATTATAGAAAATAATTCTTCAGGTGCAATTTTTAATTTGATAATTATATAAAATAATTCTTCAATTTTCATACATGCATTTTGATGGACTATTAAAGTTTTCTTCATATATGTTTACTCTTTATCTTCTTCTCAGTCATACTGACTCCAGGGTTTGAATTCATCCATCATGTTGATATGCACATGGTTAAGGAAATTATGGGTCAATTTTTACATTTGTGGGGATAAATTACTCTCCTTTAAATTTCTATTAGTATTTTTTTTCATTTTTTTTTATTATTATGATGTGTGTTTCACTCTAGTTGTTAGTGGGTTAGTCTGAGCTGTATTTATGTAAGTTGTTTGCTTAGTGAAAAGTTGGGAATTTTCTCTTTAAATTCTACATGGTATCAGAGCGAGGAAACTAATTATCCTAGCTCTCCCTCCTCCGTCGTAAACTTTTCCTACAACCGTCAGCCTATAAACCCTCCACTAGATCCCCTCCTCTCCACAGGAAATCTATTGTTGCCCTAAAAAATGATTTCCAAGCCCACGAGGAGGTGTGACTCCATGCTGATGCTTTATCCGCTACCTTCCGCCAGAGTTCTGCGATGAGAAGGTGCGACTCTGTATAGATGTGCCTTCCTGCTTCCATCCACGTTCTTAACTACGGTCTTTTCTCCTTCACTATTCATGTTATGAATGGTGTGATGTAGTCATAAATTCAAAGTCTTGCAACTTCTACTCTCTTTAGTGAAAATCCTAGATCAACAACTTTTCTCGTCATTCTAGTAGAAGTCATATATCCATAGTTAGAATCCCAAATTCACAAGAGATTGACAATAATCTTCTCCTTTAAAATTGACAAAAACCTTCTCCGTCAAGTTTGAATCCCAAATTCACTAGATTATTCTATGTTGATGGCAGATAGTTTCTATCTATTGTAAAAATCTTATGTCATCGATAGATAGTATCCCTCTCAAGCAAAAATTATCTGTTAGTCGCAAAAAATTTCTCTCTAGTAAAAATCATGTGTCGAGGAGACATTTTCTTTCTCTAGGGTAAATTATTGGTGAAGCTTCTACAGAATGATGAATAAATACGACATGAAAGCGGCTTTTTTAGAAGTGGCAACATATGAATTTTTTGCTCGCATCATCAATTCTAAACTGCATGACAATAATTTTCTCCAGTCATCTCAATCTATCTTCATGTATATTTGTGGTAAAAGAAAATATGATCATCTCACCTAGGAAAATCCTACACCTTAAATTACTAATCTTAAAATTCTGGCATCAAAGATTAATGATTAGATGTTCCAATTCTATGATCATGAAATTGAAGAGAATTTTCTCTTGTACAAATTGCAAAACAAATCTTGGATATGGCAAGGGAAACATATTCAAGTGCTGATAATGCATTTGATTTGTTTGACAATGAAACTAGATTACATGATCTATGGTAGGTGAGTTGAATATTAATCATGAATTCAACACTTTCTTCAACAATTAGCTTCAATTAAATATGTAGAAACATACTTATAGAGATGCTCACAAGACTCTGCTCTTTACACAAACTATTGTTGAACTAAAGAGAAGCGTCAAGCTCGTTCTACGACTCGACAAAAAACTAGATGAAGTTAGAGGAAGCATCATGTAAACCAAACCTCTTCCTAAAATATGTTAATTTTTGGTAGGTAATTTCATACATCGAATGTTGTCAACTAAGTTTTATACACTCATAATCATCTCAGGAGAACAAATAAAAGTGTAACAAGCTCATGTGGGAACATTGCAAGAAGTTTGGAAGGAGAATAGAAAATATATGAAAAGCTTACAGATTAGAAGTCCCACATAGTCAAAGGTCATAGAAAAAAATCATGCAAACACAACGTCAAAATAAGACAAGTCTAATGACATAGTCTATCCAATAGGAACAACATGATGCTCTCCAATAGATTCTAGGATAATATTTTGATCCTTCAACAGACCTTATAACTCATCAATGTAGTCTTCCATCTGCTTTTATTTCTCTCAATAAAATGAATCAACCATTGATATTAAAATCTTATTACAACACCGCCCCCAACATCAATACACACCATCAACAACACCGGCCCGAACATCAACATACACCACTATGGTGCAACATCACCACCATCAACACACAACACTGTTGTACAAAAAAGCATCACCCACACCATCACTACAAACATTACTGTCGAAGTAGCATATCCTTCCTCCAACAAAGAGGGCAAACTACCAACAAAACCAGCAAACAAGTAGAGCAGCAAGGTTGTTCCAATTGAACCAACAAAATGAAGGAATGATTATAAACAGGGCACCCAAAATATTGATATTACAAATCAAATACCCTCTTTCATTCATCTTTCAAACTCTCACTCAAATATCAAAGATCAAGATAAAACCCCAACTAATATTTTTTATTTTTAGCAAATTCACGATTGATGATAGTGACACGCGCAAATGCATCGAATTCATTATTCCAAAAATCACCTATAGGAATTCATTTATAAATAGAAATGTTTCATGTGCTTTGTATGTAATTATCCCAAAAGTTAAAAAGATGGGAGAGACCAACTGAGTAAGCCATCCTAATTATTTAAAAAAAAGAAATGAAATCAATGTATGGATTTGATTTGTGAAAAACACACAACTGTAAATAATTATCAAAAACAAAAAAATTCTTCAGAGCAGAGGCTAAGAAATCACAAGAAGGCCACACATGCCACAATAGAAAAACTAGAAACCGCAAAAAACTAAACCACGTGTCGTAAGGAGCAAGGCACAAATGAGAAATCTTCAAAACATAAGCGAATTTCAAAGCCAAAAGTATAAGGAGAGATTACCAATGAGTTCCACTGGAATTGAGTATTCAAAAAGAAGAAGGATGATAGGAGAAGAGAAATGCCACCAGAATCCGCCGAACACAGTTGAGGGGAGAGGAGGAGCAAGGACAGAACCAAGCAAGAGGTTGAAGTGTGATAAGAAGGAAGAGAGAGAAGCTAGAGCAGAGGGTCGAATAACGAAGATATCTCCCGAACGAATTGTGGTGCAGGGTCAAGGGCAACCAAGTTACTATTAGGCGAATAAAATGCGGGCCGCGGAAAGTCAATCGTAACTTTTTTCTCCAAATGCCAATTGCTGCATTTTCCTGCCGCACTGGCTAAAATGCTGCCCCAATCACAGTCTAAGTTTGATTATAGGTAATGGACCATGGCATTTGCGATCTATTATAGATCAAAGATATCCTTAATGATTTATAAATAAAATACGCTGATCAAGTCATAAAGTTGTAAAAAATCCAATCTATAATACCACATAAAATTTAGTCAAATTTGATTGAATCAAACATATAGTAATCGATCGAACACTTTATTATCATGCAAAATTTGAAATAACGTATGTCCCCTAGGTTTAAGCACACAAGCTTTTGGGTTGGTGTCCTATCCGAAGGACTACCAAGCTTAGCATTTCGTAATTTTATCTCTAAGATAAACATGAAAACTACCCGCACTATAATTTGATTATTATTGGAATGAAGAGTGATTTTCTTCGAATAAATCACAAAAGTTAGCCACTCATCTTGTTTTCATCATTAGCAATATGCCAGCCGTAAGGGCAAATATCTCTTATCGTACTAAGAGAAGTATGTTTATGCTCCAGATAATATTTCTTTGTTTTTAACATAAGTAATAATTTTCAAATGTAGAAATTATAAATTGTAATATATAATTTAACAATATAAATAAAAGGACAAGGCAACACAGTAAAAGTCTATAATATAAATATCATATCTCTACACCTTTTCTATCTCCTGGAAAAGTCATCGTAAGGAACTTTTCCTTGCATGTTTTTGCCTACATTTAAGAAATTTTCTTAATAGCCATTTTTTCTTAAAAAGGATAATAATTTACCCCCCATATTTATTAACATTCTGTTAGATATTAATAAATTCAGAATAGTTATTCCCACTTAAGATAACACGAATTGAAACCAAAGAATATACTACTAACGCCAAAGACTTTTGGTTTATACCTACAGCTTTTTAAAATTTTAAGAAAAAAATTGTTATTCTTTGAAATTAAAATAACAAATGGGCTGAGCTCCTCATCTTCACAAGAGGAGTTTCCTATACATCTTGAGGAAGAAGATTAAACCAAACACAATTTTACAAAATATGAAACAGCCTTAATCCCAAAAGAAAAGAAGAAAAAAAGAAACCAAACAAAATAAACTAGCATAACATCAAAAGATCATAGAAATGACTATACTAACTATTATCGATTTCCCATTTAGATAGCCCACTACTCTCAAAATATCAACCTGAAACTTGTGCGAAGCAACGAGGCTTGACATGATTTTTTTAAATTTATTTTATAATGATTCAATGTAGATTTAAAGTAATCTGAGTTGTCCATGAATGAATCATCTTTTGCTTCATATTCTTCAATATAAAGTGAGCGAATGGTTGAGCTGTAGGTACGAGTCTTAAAATGTAAAGGATGTGGGTTAGAAACATGTGAAACAACTATCTTTCAATCAGGATTGTTTGGGTGGACAGTGATAGAAACTTATGTGTACATTCATGCTTGCTTATTCCACTGCAAAATACTAGATTGTTTGTTTCTAGCATCCCTTCGCATAATAATAAGATAATATATTCCATATTATCATTAATGTTTTGTTATGAATTAATTCTCGTCGCCAATAATATGGAGAATTATTTATTATTCTTCTTATGATTATGACATTATATTGTGCGGTTTAATTCGTTTCTTTAATTCTTCCCCTATCTAAGCTTTATTCAATGACTTCCGTCTTTTTCATTATTAGTATCGCATCCTCAACATCAAAAATGTCTTTGCCTCGTTAGCCTCTTCAGCCGTTATCACATTCACTTTTTCTTCACTTTGTTAGTTGGTTTCTTATTCATAAATAAACTTAACGTGAATTTAAAAATCGACGTAGCCTTTTGAAGACCTACTTTACTTTTTTTCAATGCATAATAAATTATGTTAATAAGTTTATTTCGAGCTGCCGGCCAAATGCTCTTCAAATTTATTTGCAAAATTCAAGCATGAAAATCCGATTATTAAGAGATAATACTTAGCTAAGAAACGTCATCTAATTTTGTCAAATTCAAATAATCTCTAGTTTTGTGTTATTTAGAGTTATGTTATGACTATTATTCACACTCCATTGTTTTCCTGGTGAACTGCTTGAGCATTTATCTTGTTGTCTGTTGTGAAAGTTAGGGTAAAGAAAAAAAAGAATCGACACAAATTCAGAAGAAAACACAAAGATTTAACGAGGTTTGGCAATGTGCTTACATCATCGGGAGCAGAGCGGCGATTTCACTATTCTAGAAGGAAAGTTCGGCACATACCCATAGGGTTACAAATCATATATATATATACCACAAAGATTAAATTACTAAAATGCCCTTGCTCCCCAACCCACTTAACTCCAAGAGACACACCTCTTCAACAATGGACACACCTCTTCATTCCAAGAGACTCCAACTTCTGGTATATGAGTCATACCTAACAGATCTCCACCTTGGCAAATATCAAGCCCCTTAGAAGAAATACATCATAGGGTTTCTTACACCAAAGTGGGTTGGTAAACCATGCCATCTAACAATTGCAAACATTCAACAAGTTCAAGTAATGCAAGAACTTGTTGATAATATCTGGCTTGGTCAACATATCTGCTGCATTTTCATCATATGATTCAACAGAGTGAACTCCACCTCCAACTGTACTCCCAAACAGTTTATAGATATTACCTGTTGTGATCTTTCCTTTCATCACAATTAATGCACCTTTAACAATTCTAATGATTTCTCCATCTTCTTCTGCCTTAGGAATAAAATCATTTATGTGTTTGGTGCCCAAGGAAATTAAATTATTCTTCAAATCTAGAATGTGTCTAACATCACATAATGTTCTAATTATGTCATCATACATCTTAATTCTGACTTCTCAAATACCAGCAATATTGTAACATCTATCATTACCCAAATAGACTGAACCAGAATTAGATAACCTGTATAAAGTAAACCACTCCCTGTTAGGTGCTATGTGATAAGAACATCCTGAATCAAGAATTCATGCATCCTTCAGCTGAGTTGTTGTAACTGAAAGCACATAATCATCACTGCAATCTGAATTGTCATTTTGCACCATATTCACAGTCTTGGAAGATAAATCATTAGTCTGCTTCTTGAGCTTTGGATAATCTCGCTTCATATGTCCCAGTTCCTTACACTTGTAGCAATGAATTGTCTTTCTGCCTTTAGGCTTTGATCTAGAATTTTGCCTTCCAGAACTCTCCTCCCCCTTAATTCCACGAGCTTGATTACCCTGACATATAAACTATTGCCATGAGAGCTTTCCCCTGCATTCTGCATAAGCTGGTTGTGAGCCAACAATGTTGCAGTAATCTCATCAACTTTGATATTTTCATTCCCATAAATAAGAGTAGTCACCAGTTGTTCATAGAAAGAAGGCAATAAACACAAAAGAATCATTACTCGGTCTTCATCCTCAATACTCACATCAAACCTTGATAAATCTGTGATTATTTGATTGAATTCATTTACATGCTGCGCCATATCAAAACCTTCTTGCATCTTCAGCCCATACAGTTTTTCCTTCATATACAATTTATTCGTCAGAGATTTAGCCATAAACTGAGTTTCCAATTTATTTCATACCTCTCCTGGATATTTTATATTGATCACGTGAGAATAACCTCATCTGTGAGGCATAGGTGTATGGTTGCTGCTCTCGTTGTTGCAATTCTTCCTAATCTTCATCGTCCATAGCATCTGGTTTCGTTGCCCGTAAAGCCTTCAAGATTTTTTGTTGTGCCGACAAATCTTTCACCATTGTTTGCCACAACCTGAAATTTCAAGTTCCATCAAATTTCACCACCTCAAAATTTGCGCCAGAAATCGTCATTTGAAACTCCTGTAGCGAAATTTTCCTGCCTTGCATCGAAGTAAAAAAAAACCACTCCGCAAAGAAAATCAAAGAAACCTGAAATCTTTTTCTGTTTGCGATTCTTCCGGGATTCACGAATCTAAATTTTCGCCCGAAGAAGAAGAGCTTGAGGTGTCCCTGCGATGCTTCCCGCAATTTGCGAATTGCTCCTCTGTCGTCTGTTGCGATCTTCCTCCTCCCGCAATTTGCCCTTCGCAAACTCATGCAGTTCGCCGAACTGTTGAACTCCCCTCTATCACGCGAATGTCGCGCGAAACTCTCTAACTCGCAGAACTTCCTCTGTGAATCTGCTTCTCAGAATCTCTATATGCGGAATTTGTTCTGTGTGGATCTGCCCTAGCTGAAATCGTCGAACTCGCAGAAGGAGGCCTTACTGAACTCCTTCAATAGATATCCTAGCTGAACAAATCTGCGGAATTCGTCAAATCCTCTTCATCCCGTGCGATCTTTCTCATCTGCCCTATAACCTGACTCTGATACCACTTGTTGAGAGACTTAAGGCAAAAAAAAAGCAAGAATCGACACAAATCTAGAAGAAAAGACAGAGATTTAATGAGGTTCGATAATGTGCCTACGTCCTCGGGAGCAGAGCAGCGATTTCACTATTCCATAAGGAAAGTTCGGAACATACCCATAGGGTTACACACCATATATATAGATAAAACCCACAGATAAAATTGCTAAAATGCCCATGCTCCCTCAACCCATTTAACTCTAAGAGACACACATCTTCATTTCAAGAGACTCTAACTTCTGGTATATGAGCCATACTTCACATTGTTGTTTAGTGATCAAGAAATAACTACATATGCTTCCTTCACTGTTATGAATTCCGAATATAAGGAATCTTTTCTTTCAGCTAAATAAATCAACATGTTTTCATAACTATATATTTTTAGAAGCTATATATCTTGAAATGATGTGTTGTTAACTCATCACTTTCTCATATCACAAATTTCTCTTGTATCGCATGTTATAAAAACACATATGTTGAACATCAGTCATCTCAAGGGTGGAAAATTTTTTTCCTTCGAAATCAACAATGAAAGTGTAAGTGCAAATATATGCACATTAGAACTTATCACCTAATTGATTATTTTTACTAATAAGAGTCGATTAGGAATGGCTAAAATAAAAAATTTGACACTAATACATTTGCTTTTTGTAAGATAGATTTGTTAAGGCATTGACACAATGGAAATTCAGCCTATTTATGATGGTCAAGAGTCATTAAATTTTAAATGCAATCAGTTAATAAAAACTAGATAGTTTTCAAATTGTCCAGAGGATGTAGTTATTTCGCTTGTCGGTAAATTTGGAAGCGAAGATATTTCTGATAACTTGGAGCATCTGATGGCTTACAGCTGAGTAGTACACATGAGTTTATGTTAAAAGCATAATCGTTGGTAGGCTGTCTGTTACTTAACAAACAATTACAAGCCATCACTTCATATCACAAAAAAAAATGCTATCATCTAGTTAACCTTCAAATGATGAACCTGTAGTCAAAAGTAACTGGTTAATGCCAACAACAACAACAAGAAAGCCTTGGTCCCACTAAGTGGGGTTGGCTACATGAATCCTTTATCTCCATTGCGTCCTATTAGTCATTGATTAATGTTAAAAGAAAAAAAAACTGTCGGTTGCTCTAAGGTAAGTTCGTAGGTTTGGTAACCAAAGATGCCCCCCGTCGGTTATTCCATAACCCATTGCGTGACTGTTGGTTATTCTTTGGTTCATATAAAAAGACGATTTACTATTGGATGTCAGTTGGAAAGCTGTCGGAAAACTGTAGGATCTAAACAAAAAATAAAATATAGAGTTCTTATATCATATAATTTTTACATATGCTATCTTAACACTGATACAAATACAATTATATATTAGATACTCTAATTTACCAATAATAATAAAAAAAAACTATTAAACTAAAATCCCAAGAATATTGAACACAAATTAAACACAGAAATAATTGTAATGCACTGAACAAAAATAAATAAAAAAATTAAATTATTTGTACATAAAAGTAACACAGCTATTTAAAAAAAATAGTTGTATTATTTTTATGTACAAATAATTTATTTATTTTTTTTGGTACACTGCAATACAATTATTTTTGTGTTTAATTTGTATGTTCAATATCATAAGATTTTAGTTTAATAATTTCTTTTTTTTTAAACAATTTACCATTCAAAATAATTATTAAACTAAAATCGCATGAATATTGAACACATAAATTAAACACAGAAATAATTGTAAATGCATTGAACAAAAAATTAAACTCTTTGTACATAGAAGTAACATAGCTATTTTTTTTTTAATATAAGTACTTTTTCTTTAAGAAAATACACAATAGGGTAGTTGCAGCTGCTCATATGCAGCTTTTTATTTTCTGCATGTCTAAAACAAAATCATTTATTCATATTTAAGTTCAACTTCAAGAAATATGGTTCTTCATCAATGAAATGGGTTTTTTCTCTTAAACAATTTATTTCTTAGCGGAAAAAACTCTTTCTGCTATATAATGTTACATTAGGGTGAAATTCTAATTTTCTATACCCGCAAGTAAATGAGTTGTATTTAATATATGAAATTCTGGTATTAGTTTAGTAGTTAAAAAAAGTGCTATATCTACTTTCTTATGTTTGTATTGTGATTCCTCTGCCTTTCTTTGCTTTAACCAGTTTCGTTACCCCTTTTTTTCCTCAGTATGTTGAAGACCCTAGAGAGATACCAAAAGAACAATTATGGGGCACCAGAAACAAATATTATATCAAGAGAAACACAGGTAAAAACGTTTAATTCTTTTCTTTTGCAGCTCAATTACATACCCTTGACACTCCATTATATATAATCAGTCTTTTAAATCACTTCAAACCTATATTCGTTATATTTTCAACCCCATATGAATCATATTATTGCTTCTCTGCTAGATATGTCTTAAAACAAATATGACGGACGCGAAATGAAATTCAAGATGCCATCAGCTCTTAGTTACTTACCTGTAGCAATTTACTGTACGCATTCCAAATGAGAAGATTATTAATTTCGTTTTCACCCTTCTATTCCTAATATTACTCGCTTTTCCTCTAATGCTTATCAATAAGTATAATTTTTCTCCTAATGATTAACAATATATATAAAAAGGCATCCTTTAAAACCTGCTCTTTGTCCGGAAAAAACTCAAAAAAGGCATCCTTTAATAAATATAAAATTCTTCTTTAAATGCATTAGGAAAAGTAAGAAGTGATATATAACTTGAAGCCTGAAATGAAAGTCTAATTGTAATTCTTTATATTAATTGCAAAACAACTGTCAGAAACTCTAATACGAAAAAAAGTCTGGTTTTTCTTGAGTTTATTCATGCTAGAATTGGTATGTCTAATTATTTTGGCAAAAGAAATTCTTTCATGCGGACATATATTTTCTTTGATTTCCTGGATAAGAGGAAAAGACTTTTTTAGTTGTCTTTTCGAGTCTAGTTGAATTTTTAACGGTGCAGATGCAAATAACTTTGGAGCCATTGATAAAAGTTTCATTGCAGATAACTTGAATATGCCTACGACAGCTCTCAAATGTCAGAAAAATAATTATGTTCGAAAATTATATTGATGATAACTTCATCAATTTTTTTGAAAACAAATAAGTTATGATGAGAAAATGTATCATTTTAAATATCCATGAAAATGAAAAATAAAAAATAATATTATCTTGAAACTAAAAAAATCTATCATTATTATTTTCAATAGAGCTTGGGATATGACTTGCAAATTATCATTATGGGAATTTATCTTATTAATACCGACGGTAATAACATAAATTCGTAGGTAATTTTCTACTGAAGCTTTAGGCAATGACTAATTTGACATAGCAAAAAGGCTTGTCTGTAATAAAATTACCAATAGATCTAGTGACGATTATTTTAACCGATGTGTGTATGATATATCATAACTGTTGTTAGAGATCCATATGTCCATAAGAAACGTGTTGTACTTCCATCAGAAAAGTGTGTGGTTCTGTCGGTCAAACATGCCGTGTTTAGCAGTAGCTTGATCATCGATTATAAAATCGACGCATATATGTTGAAAAAGTGTCACACAACCGTCGGTTAACCGTGGAAATTTATCGATGATTTTATCCTTAGAAAAAAGTGCAGCACTTTGTTTAGGCGTTGCTTGTTCGATTGACCACCGGAGAGCCGTCGTCTCATAATCCAGGGGTCGTAAACCGTTGATAAGCCGTCAAAAACCTGTACCATCAGAAAAAAAATTTAAACCCTTCTTCAACGCTACAATCTACACACCTGCAATCGTAACATTGCAATCAAAACAAAGTACAACACCGTAACCAAATTAATTAATTCATAAATCATATACATAAATAAAAGAAAAAAAAATTGAATTAAACCAAACAAAATGTACAACAGTAGAATAAAAATAATATTCTCTAACAATAAATTATTTTACATATAAAAAAAATGTCCTGCTCATCCTCTAGTGTCCTCTCCTCATCAGCATCCTCCTCATCCTCATCTTTATCCTAAACTGGCTCCTTCCCTTTTTACAGTTCAGAATGCAACACCGCTTCGATCTCTGTCGTCATCTCTGATCTCAAGGAGGTTACATAGGCAGCAACCTCAGCAGCACTCGACGACGCATCTCATCCTTCTGTCCAGGGGAAGTAGATGTGCTAGATGCCGAACAGGCATCCAAGGTCGGCGCCTGACACCCCAACCGTAGACTCTAACCATTTCCTGCCGACAACCTCCCTTCAAAGTTTGTACTCAGAAAGATTGTGAGATGTTCCCAACCACAGTCCGATGCTAAGATTGACTCTTCATGAGTCTCTGCAAGGCCTCTTACAAAACGTATGGTTAACAAAAGTAAGACTAAATAATTTTTGATAATTATTGGAAATTCATACTCATTAATCTTGTGAATTACCTAGGCCGTCTAAGTTCTGCTGTCCATCGAGGAGTGATTCGACTGTCGACTATGGGTGTGCTCGTGTACCTCTGCAGCAGTTGGCTTCCTTTCTCTAGTGTCTGTTAGTGTAATGGAATAGTTAACATACATTTAATACAATATAAGATTTAATGAATAAATAACTAAGATTTACCGGCCTTCAATTGTACTCCGTTTGTGGGAGAGCTCCATTGGTGTGCTTCTAGGCTCCCATGGCCTCGCAGTCAAAGAGGCGATTCCGCTTTGCCTGCTCCCACTTCTCTGATACCCGTGATAGTCCCAGACCCTTAGCAGTGCAGTAAATACATCATCGGAGAGCCACAAGGGGTGCTTACGTGTTCAACGTGTATCATTGAAGTGGTCATGTGGATGATCGATTGCCTTATGCTCGAATATCCTGTAGATGTGTGCCTCCTCCTAGGGGCCAGGACCATTGTTTCTATAAATTGAATTAGAAATTATTAGATTCATAAAAATAAATATATAACTATAACTACTTGTCGGCCGCTTAAGAGAAGGAAGGGCTTGAGGATTTAATTTAATTTATATATATATGTATTGATTTTTGAAAATAAAATTTTAAGTTTTAAAATATGAGAATGAGAAGGGACGGATCTCATTCGTTAAGTAGTTTGGATGAACGAGCGTAATATCGCGAATAACGCATCTGTTCCGAAGAATAGACACCCTACTCGACAATATCGCTCGATCAAATAAACCACAAAATTCATGACATCCGTTCTGGTCTGCGAACCTTTATGTGGACCGACAAATTCCCCTATTTAATACAAAAGAATTAAATAGGGTTTATATTATCTGGGGTCTTTAAAACTCCCTATAGAGGCAAGCCCCTATAGTTAATTACCCCTCAAATGACCGAAGTCACCTGAGAGAACTCTCGATTTAGGTCTCGGGTTTCTATCTTCACGAAGTCAAGAGGTAGGGTTTTCAACGAAATTTGGTAGTAGGAATTCCAATATGTGAAAGGTACAAAAAGGAACAGTTATTTCTGGAGTCAAAGAAAGAAGGGTAGGGGATGTCACAGATCTCGAGGAGGATCTCGAGGACGTCCCAGACTATCCTATGGTTAGGCTTTAAATTTTGGAAAGAGATTTATTTTAATTTCAATCCTGCAAATTAATTATAGGAATTACGTTTACATAATGTCCTGATTATGCAAACTACCTGAAAGATAGGAGGATTTATGTCGTATCAGACGACAACCTCGGAAACCTAAGCGAGTTAGGGCTTATATCGCACAGGAGAGCGGTGCGAAAGCCTAAAAGAACAGATGAGGATTTATGCCGCGCTAGGCGGACTACCTCGAAGTCCTAGGGCTTGTTATTTAAACTAAAGAATGGTTTTGCTGATGTCGACACAGGTTTTGCTGAAGAAGATGGCCGTGCTGCCCACCGTGCTCCAAGCTCCACGTCGTAGCAAGGAATCGCAGTTTAGATTTAAAGTCTTAAGTTAAAGTGAGCATGCAAGTCGTTTATTATTTTTATTGCAAGTGAGTGTGTGCAACCGTGGCATGAGTAGCAAAAAGAAAGCAGTAAACAGGAGCATGCTATAGCAAGCTAAACAGTAGACATGTCATGCTAAACAGGAGTATACTAAGCTATGCAGGAAGTAACATGCTATAACAGGTAAAACATGCCGAGCAGGAGAAAGTACAGGAAATGTAAAACATGCTAAGCAAGTACATGTACTGAAAGTAAACAACCTAGACTAGCAGGAGTATGTGCTGAAAAGTAAAATATGCCAAGCAGGTATAACAGTAAGGAAAGTAAAGACTGTCACAGGAGTACCGTATGCTTTGCTTATCCTCGACGCGCTGTTACCTGTTTATTGTTATTTTATTTTTATATTTTTCTTATTTCCTGCAGCAGATTTATTAGTACCAAAAGAGCAGGAGTAGAAGTAGTAAGTGAAAACAACCTAGCTAAACAGGGGTACTATGGTGTGTAAAGTCTGAAAACTCAACAGTAAAAACGAAGGAAAACGGCGAGAAAGCGAGGAAAATCACAGAAGAAAACTAAGGAAGTCGGGAAAGAAAGAAAAGAAACGTCCGTAGAAAACTCCGAGAAAAGCCACAAACGAAAACAAAACGAAACCGTAGAAAACTGCAAAAAGCACCGTGAGAAACCCACAGACGACCCGCTAAACTCATGGCGAACCATAAGAAAGCCATGGGCCTCTGGAAAGGAAGACCCGTAAGCACGGTGGTGTTTCGGACTCAGAGCTGTGCTAATGTCCGGACTTGAGTGCTGACTACTAGACCGACTTTCTGCAGAAGGCAGTCCTAATCCGACTCGAATAGCCAACCGTGGACCTTTATAAATTTTCATACATTTCATTTTTAGTTTGCATGCAAGTAAAAAGCCGTAGGTAAGTAGGCTGTGTAGTAGTGGAGCTAGTTTTTATATTTTTCAAACATATGTGTTTTTTTTTTGTTTTGAGACATTTCAGTCCACGGGTTGACTATCCTAATAGGACTAGGACTACGAACATCCTTAGACTGTCGGCAGTAGAAACCCCAAGGACGGGCGAACGGTTCCGTGGTTCCTGCTCTACTCTCTACGCAGTCTCCGAGTCGGGCGGCCCCATTCCGTGATTCTCGTAATTTTTCTTTTTGCGAGTCTCATCTATGTCCCCACCGCACTTACGACACTTGCTGATGGCCCCATATATAACCCAAGGAGGTTATATATGCACACCTACACGTCCCCTGTAGGTGTGTGCTTTGAGCCAAGAAACAAGGTGAAACTAGGGACGAGAGGTCAAGGAAAGGAGGACGGAAAGCGGCTCACTTAACACAATTTCGAAAAGAAGTGAGTCGATTTCCAATAATCAGAAAACACGTAAGTCACCCTGGACTCCCGACCGACCTCACATGTCCTGTAAAAAGGACCTAAAGGCACCTCGACACTCTCGGAGAGGATAAGGACTAGACTCCTAGGAACGCACTCCCTTTTCCCAAATAACTGTAAAATCATAAGCAAAAGAAAGAAAGAGAAAGCCACTGCTCGGGTCCTAGACCCCGGACTACTAAACTAGGAGTGCTATCACAAATCTCCAAAACTTAACCCTTTCACTTTTCTTTCTTTTTTTTTACTCCAATTTTCATCTGTGCCATCAAACCGGGCCTTAAGCAAGTATTGAAACGAAGGCCACAAATATAAAAACATCAATTTATCCAATAGTTGCCACAACTCATGTTCACACATCAAACTTTTGATATTAACTTTCAAAAATCTTAATTGGAGCAAATGGAGGGCAACCTCAAACCCATCCCACCCAATTTCATGTGCAAGTTTAGCAAGGAGTAAGAAAGAAGAAACATCACCACACCCATTGAGGCTCTCGGCCAAGACAAACACCAAGCTGAAAACCCACGGCCAAAAATCACAAAAAGAATGGAAACCATAAGAGGTAAAGCCCCCACCAAATTCCAAATTTCCATAAAGAAGCTCACGGCTAGGCCTAGGGAGCCAATTACATCAAGTCTAGCTCACCACAAATGCTCAAGATTAAACTCACTAGGTAGCCGAGCAATTCAACCCCAAATACAGCCCAGCAAACCTCAATAAATACAAAGCTGGACTCATACCCGAGCATTCTACAAGGTTTAAAGAAATAGCCCAATCTCAAGCTAGAACAACCCCCCAACATCAGGTCGACTCAAGGGAGCTCCAAGGACCAAAACCAAGCAGCAGTAGGACACAAAACAGCCCACAATCAAGAAAAACCCGCAGGGCTCATTCCAGCAATTTCAAAAGAATAAAAATCCGGCCATGACAAGGCTACAATGGGCCCAACCTTAAATCATAACAGTCCCCCAACATGCAGCTAAAGCTAGAAGAAGCTAAAAGAGCCAACCCGAGCCATGACCAAATTAGGGGAACAAGTCCAGCCTTGGATCAAACAAAGAAAGAAAACCAAACAACAAAACTAACAGGGAGCCGAGCCATATAAGGCTAAAACCAAATCCTAAATCAAGCATAAAATCGAGAGTATAGCAGGTTTCGACCACAACCGAGCCAAAATGGGGCTCAAAGCGAATTTAAAATCCAGAAAACCGCAAAATAAAGCAAATCAGCCCATCCACAGGGGCAAACCGAGAAACAACAGGAGCCAAAACTGAGAAACAAAACCCCCCAAAACAGCCCCCAAAGCTCCCTTTTAACATGAAATAAAATTTACTTTCAATCAGGCTCACCATGAGCCAAAATAAGACTTAGAATATAGCTAAACATGAAGCTTAAACAAGCATTTCCATTCATCCAACATATCAAAGTGTAGAGCATAGGTGTATTTCGAACAAAAGTAAGCATAAAGCTCTATTAGATCAACTCAAACTTTCCTTAGCATGCTCCTAATAAAGAAGAATCAAAAGGAGCAAAAGACAAGCTCCACATGCATGTACTTTTAAACAAGCTCTCCATAATTCACATCAAGCTAGAATGAATAAAGCAAAGGGAGAGCCACATCACGTTGTTTCCAACCATAAAATTTTCACCTAACCTAAAAGCGAGGGCATGAATATCATCAAACATAAATGCCGAAATTAGGGGAGCTCATACCTTAGTGAGAGATTAAGCAACCCACACTACAGCTCGACAACGAAACCAAACGAGCACGACCCAAGCTAGAAGCCGAGCGACCAACTCGGGGAGAACCGCGGGTAGCGAGAGAAAAAGGAGAGGGAGGAGGAGAGGAAAGTAATAGCGGCCCACTCAAAACTATCCAACCTAAACAACTTCACCAAAATCGCCGGCCCACAGCACCCTCTCAAAATGAGGTTCTTATAGCCGGCCTCGAGGAGAAGAGGAAGAAGAAGCCGTCCCACTTACACGGACGTCTCGGCGAGGAGAAAGAGGAGAGGGAGAGAGTGGCGACAAAGTCGCTGAAAAGGGCGACAATGGAGGCAGGGAAGGCCGAAAGGGGCCTGCCACAGGCAGGATGCCAGGGGAAGTGGCGAGAGTACAGGGACCATCGTCGAAGCTCGCGCAGGAACCAGAAAAGAAGGCTCGGGCTCGAGAGGAAAAGAGAAAAGGCAAGGCCCCCCGGGTGAGAGAGAGGGTTTTAGGGTTTAAAATGGGGGTTAAAATAGGAAAATAGAATTTATTTTAATAAAAAGGACGGCAAATTTTACGTCGCGGGTCCGCGCTCCAAACACGACAAGTTATACGTCTTTTCCTAGCAAATTCGACGTTCCGGACTCAACGGCGCAGTCCGTTTCGTCATCCGAAGTCGTTCGGGCGACCTCGTCGACGATCGCGTCGAAAGTGCAACAAATCCGGTCTCGTCGAAATTCTGACCCGACGTCGCTCGTCCTGGCATTCCGGCTTCTGACTCTGGTCCGTCGCGGAGAAACTCAAAGCGTCGAGGCCGTGGCTCGAGAAATTTGTGCTCGGTAGTGCATAAAATGTGCACGAGGCTATCCTAAGGTCCAGTGGTCCTATAGGAACTCAATTTGGAGTCCTAACGCTAATTCCAACCTACCTGCTGTAAGCTAGAGGTCAGGAATTTCGTCCGGGATTCCAAAAGAGTGTCGAAGTGGTTTCGAGCATTCTAAAAACGAGGTGGGCCCATTACTAAGAATCTAAGATCGTCAATGAAGCTCCTAAAGCTAGAACCCTAAATCCTAGGAGGAAAGCTAAACCTCGACAAAAGCGAGGTCAACACTACTGTGTTTGGGATTTACCCTAAACTCCCAATATCTCGAAGTGTTATCCAGATCTCTCTCCAGGATAAGTACGGGTGGTCATACTTGTTCTGAATTATATCTCTGATGGAATGAATGGCCTCTATGGGGAGACTAAATATGAAAATATCATATGATTGGTTCTCTATTAAATTAAAAAAAACATGTAAGGTTGTCATGTTAGTATAAAATTAAAAATCACATGTTCCTCACTACCCAGAGATGATGACGGTTGCTCGTGCTGTTTGAACTAGATGGTGCATCAGTAAGAGTTGATGTTGACAGTGTTGGTGGTGTTGTGGTCACAGTTGGTGGTTGTGGTGGCGTAATGGCCGCACCTGGTGTTAGTGGTGGTGTCATGGCTGGTTGGCTGGTGTTGGTGGCATCGTGGCTGGCTGGTGGTGGTGTCGTGGTTTCCACTGACGGAGGTACTGGTGTAGTGGTCTGGACTGGAGGTGGAGTTGGTGTGGTGGTCTCCATACCACCACATCTACGACCTCGTTAGCTGATGAACTTCCGCAATGTGGCACATCCCTAAATAAGGGGAGACTGCCCCTCCATCCATAAGTCATTTATAAGAATGAAAGTAAATTTAATTAGTGTATCTATATTTCTGAAGCTGAATGTACATTAATATCTAGTAAAAATAAAGGGAAATATTTAATTTAATGTAATCTACAGACAAATAAAACTGAAAACATATGAGTATACAATTAACGAAAGGATAAAATGTAAAATGCAATCTATAAATTACTGAATTGGAAAACATAAAAGTACAAAGTAGAAACAATATAAAACTTACACATTTTAGTTAACGTCCTCTGAAGAGTCACTTGAGGATGTAGTTAAAATCTCTTCGTCTAAGACATCGCCAAAATCATGCTCAACAATACCAATTTCTTCATGTTTGCCATTAGCATCCACTGAATTTAGCTCTTCATCGATAGTATCAAGTGGAATGTATGAATCTCTCATTTCTATTTCTTAATGAGCTGGTTCAATTGAACTCTGAATATTAATAGTCTTTGTAGGTTTATGGGCTATGATTACTGATCACTAAATTGTCTTTTATTATATGAGGAGATGAAAGATAAAATATCTGACTTGATTGCTTTGCTAAAATGAACTTATCAAATTTATTATATCTCCAATTCAATCTTATTCTATGATACTATACGGTTGGATAACCCTTGTTTCACAATTAGGAAAAAGATCAAACCAGTCACAATTGAACAGGAATACACTTCCACTAATAGATCAACGATAAGATGTTCAACAACTTCTTTAAGAATCCCATAGTAAATCTATCTTATTGTCTGATTTATTATTTTCTTGAACACAAAAGCCATAATTAAAAGTTTTTATTTCCTTCCGACCAAGATCCCGTATGAAACTTGTAGCCATTTACATTATAAATTTGTCAAACTTTGACAATGCGCATGAGTCCCTAAGCAAGTTCTAACCTTGATCCTGTACTCCATTATTCTGATCATGTATCTATTAATTCATTAATAACTCATTTGTCATTAAACTGTCGGCCGCTGAAGTGGGTGGATGGGGTGTTGTGTTGAGACTTTTGAAAAATGCGATTTGTAGTTTTATAAAATAAGGATTTTGATTTAATTTAATATATATGGATTTTTGAAAATAAAATTTTAAATTTGAAAAAAATGAGAATAGATGAATCCCGTTCATTTAGCTGTTTGAATTAACGAACACAATATCGCAAACGATGCATCTATCTCGAGGAACAGACACACTGCTTGATGATACGGCTCGATCAAATAGACTACAGAATTTATGTCATCCGTTCTGGTCTGCGAACCTTTATGTGGACCGACAAATTCTCCTATTTAATACAAAAAGAATTAAATAGGGTTTATATTACCTGGGTTCTTAAAGCTCCCTATAGAGGCAAGCCCCTATAGTCAATTACCCCTCAAATGACCAAAGTCACCTGAGAGAACTCTCGATTTAGATCAGGGGTATATATCTTCCTGAATTCAAAGGGTAGGACTTTCAAAGAAGTGTTATATTAGGAGATCAAAATGGTGAGTGGTTCGAGAGTGGAACAGTTTATTTGTATAGGTAGGGGATGTCGCAGATTTCAATGAGAACTTCGATGACTTCCCAAACTATCCTATTGTTAGGTTTTAAATTTTGGATATGAAGTTATTTAGATTTCAATCTTGTTAATTAATTATAGGGATTACATTCACATAATCAACTGATTATGCGAAAAACCTAGAAGATGGGAGGATTTATGTCGTACCAGATGACGACCTTGGAATCCTAAAGCGAATTAGGGTTTATATTGCACAGCATGGCTATGCAAAGGCCTAACAGAACAAGTGAGGATTTATGTCGCACTAGGCAGACTACCTCCAAATCCTATAACTTATTATTTAGACTAAAGGATGGTTTTGTTGATGTAGACACAAGTTTTGCTATTGAAGATAGTCGTGCTGCCCTCGAAGACGTGCTCCGTACTCCACGTCGTAGTAGTGTTGCAGTTTAGGTTTAAAGTTTAAAGTGGGCATGCAATTGTTTAAGGCGGTATTTTTATTTTATTTTTAGATGTATGCTTTACAATAAACAGAGGTGACATGCTATAGTAAAAAGGAGCAGTAATAGTAATTTGTAGCGTAAAATAAGTGACAACAATGTAGTATAGTAAAAGAAAGCAGTAGCACGAAAGCAGGAATATGCTGTAGTAAATAACAGGAGACAAGTATCACAAGCATGCTATATATTAAACAGTAGAAGACACGTATCTCAAACATGCTATAATAAATAACAGGAAACAAGCATCACAAGCAGGCTATGCTAAACAAGTGTGCTACAGTAAACATGTTATGCTAAGCAGGAGTATATGCTGCATAAAGTAAAATATGCTATACTAACATATATATGTACTGAATAAAGTAAAGTAAGTAATGAGGTAAAGAAAAGAAGTACCGGTGCTAAAAGTGTATCGTAGACGCTGACTACCCGTAATGCATTGCTACCTGTTATTATTATCATTTTATTGTTTCCTGCAGAAAAGGCGTCGGCACCAAAAGAAAACAGGAATAAACATAGTAGAGAAAGAACCTAATCAACCAGGGGAGTACTACTGTATGTGTGAAGAAGCCAAAGGGGGCGAGGCACCGCACAGAAAACTAAAAGCAAAGAACTGAAAAGAAAGAAGAAAAAGGAAAACAAATCCGTAGAGAAACCGTAGAAAATCCGTATAAAATCCATGTAAAATCACGAGGAGCGGACTACAAGTCCGGGAAGACCATAAGCATGATGGTGGGGAGGACTCAGAGCTGGGCTGTGTGCGTCCCAATCTTGGATAAGAGCTACCAGACCAACACCCTACAGAGGGTAGTCCTAACGTTGACTCGGGTAATTCACAGTGGACATTTACTAATTTTCATTCATTTTAGTTTGCATGCATATAAAAATTTATGGGTGAAAGGTAAATTTTTTGTTGTAGAGGAAATTTTATTTCAAGATTTAAATAAAATTTTAATGAGTAACCTGAAATTATTTTTATGAGTAAAATTCAAGATTTAAATATTTGGGATGCTCGTGAAGACGCGAATGTTATGTGGGAAAAATTAACTAATACTATTAAACAAGTGGCTAAAGATGTACTTGGAGAATCAAAAGAAAAAGTTTCTATAAATAAAAATAGTTGGTGGTGGAATAATAATGTGCAAGAAAAGATAAAATATAAGAAGTTATGTTATAAAAATTGGTTTAAATGTAAAAGCGTAGAGAATTGGGAAAAATATATAACGGCCCGCAGGGAGTGTAAAAGAATAATCTGTGACGCTAAAAATTCTGCTTTTAGTGATCTTTATAACATGTTAGATACTAAGGAAGGTGAAAAATATATGTATAAACTAGCCAAACAAAGAGAAAAGAAAAGTAAAGATTTAACTCGAAGTAAAGTGTATTAAAGATGAAAATCAAAAAGTGCTTTTCTTAGAAAAAGATATTCAACATAGGTGGGTGAGTTATTTTGATAAACTTTTTAATGATGATGCTGAAAGTACGATCGACCTTAGTGATCTTAATATCGTTAATAATAATAAAACTTTTCACTTTTACCGTCGCATTAGTAAAAAGAAGTTGATGAGGCTTTAAAGAAAACCAAGGGGGAAAGTCCGTAGGACCCGATGATATCCCAATTGAAGTGTGGAAATGTTTAGGTGATTTGGGGGTTTCCGGCTTACTAAACTTTTTAATATTATTTTAAAAACAAAAAAGATGCCCGAGGAGTAGAGAAAGAGCATTTTGGTCCCCATTTTTAAGAATAAAGGAGATGCACAAGAGTGTGCAAATTATAGAGGAATTAAATTGATGTGTCATACTTTAAAGTTATGGGAGAGGGTAATTGAACATAGGTTAAGACGTATTATGAAGATTTCTCATAATCAATTTGGATTTATGCCGGGCAGTCTACCATGGAAGCTATACATTTATTAAGAGGTTTGATGGAGAGGTACAGAGATAATAAGGAGGATCCACATTTGATTTTTATTGATTTAGAAAAAGCTTACGATAAGGTTCCTAGAGATGTTCTTTGGAGAGTCCTTGAGAAGAAATGTGTTGATTTGACTTATATTCAAGTCATTAAAGATATGTATGCTAGAGCTGTTACATGTGTTCGAGCCGAAGGAGGATTGACCAAGTATTTTACTATTTCGTTGGTTTACATCAAGGATCGGCTTTAAGCCCATATCTTTTTGCTTTATTTATGGATGGTCTTACTGGCCATTTACAAGAGGATGTACCTTGGTGTATGCTTTTTGCTGATGATATCCTCCTGGTGGATAAGACAAGAGAAAAAGTCCAGGAAAAACTTGAATTATGAAGGTCTACATTGGAGTCTAAAGGTCTTCGTTTGAGTAGAACTAAAACTGAATACATGGAATGTAATTTTAGTAATAGTAGGTCTAGTGACCGAAGTGTAACTTTGGGTGATCAAATTATTAAAAGGTGTGAACGATTTAGATATCTCGGGTCCATTATTCAAAGCGATGGTGATATAGATGGGGATGTTAATAAGTAGAATTCAGAGTTGGTTGGTTAAAGTGGAGGAATGCGTCCGGCCTATTGTGTGATAGAAAAGTACCGCTTAGACCGAAAGGAAAATTTTATAAGATGGTGGTGAGACCTTCAATGCTCTATGGTGTTGAATGTTGGCCTTTAAAAGAGAAGCATAATTTTAAGTTAAGTGTTGCCGAGATGAGAATGATTAGATGGATGAGTGGCTTTACACTTAGAGACAAAATGCGAAATGAATATATCCGTAATAGGGTTGGAGTTGCACCAGTGATGGATAAAATTAGAGAGAGTCGCCTTAGATGGTTTGGTCACATTAAACGTCGACCACTTGATGATCCGATTAGGAGAGTAGATGTTTTAAATACAACTTATGTTAAGAAAGGCAAAGGCAGACCTAGGAAAACTTGGGCTTATTGCATAAAAAATGATCTTAATCTATTAGAATTAAACGAAAATTTGACACTAAGTAGGACGCAATGGAGAAAAAGGATTCATGTAGCCGACCCCACTTAGTGGGATTAAGGCTTTGTTGTTGTTGTTGTTGTAGAGGAACTTTTATTTCAAAATACACAATTTTTTATAAAGTAGTACAGTCCACAGGCCAACCACCCTAATCAAACTAGGACTACTAACAACCTAAGAGTGTTGGTGGCAACAGTCTCACTAAGAATTGGCGAATAGTATCGTCGGTCTCTAGCCTCGCCTTCAGTGAAGGTCTATACTCAAAGGCAGGGGATACTATTCTAATAGTCCCTCGTTTTAAGCACACATAAGCACTGTCATCAACGTCCTAACCCCTAACCACCCTACTTATAGCCTTGCTTGATGACCCACGTATAACAAAAGACTATACGTGTACACTTATGCCTCGTACATAAGTGCAGAAAGACTCGGCCAAGAAGCAAGAAGAAACAAAGGACAAGGGGACAAGGAGTAGGAGAGAGGAGGGAACGATCCACCTAAAACACATCGTAAAGAAGGTGGCTCGATCCTCAAAACCGGGTAAAACAGACGATCCCGACATTTTGACGACTCAATCCCGACAAACACCTACAAGTTCTAGGACCTCCTAAAAGAGACTCACTCCCTTTAAAATGAGCAAATGAAGAAAAAAAGAAGGGAGAACCCTAGAAAACTGTACCACACTACAAACTGACCACATGTTAAAGCAAAGCCTTGATGAGGCTAAATCCTAAATTGTTACAAAGCTCCAAAACATCGGCACACTAATTTTTAAATTATGTGCCACTTCAAGTTCGAAATTCAGCTTCTTTTACAAATTTGAAAATTCATGGCACTCAATGTTATAATTGAAACTTCTCAATATCACAAAATCAGGCCCGAACACATATTAAACCCTGGGCCAAATATATCATCAACAACAATTCAAACGGGTTCTACAACTTAATCCATATAGATCCACAATCAAGCCCTCATCAAATCCAACACTAGCCCCCAAAATAGGTACAAAAGGGGAGCCAAGAAGCAACAACCACATTAAACCGAGCCCCACATATGAGTGTAATGGGGGCAGCCATACGACATTTAACATGCTCAAAACAGGTCCAGCTCACAGGGTGAGGCCGAGCTGCCACCTACTCCAAACAGAATGAGCACAAAGGCAAAGGGAATAACAGAACCAAGCCCCATATAAAATGCAAAGAGGGGACATCCATAGGCAATTAAAACACCAAATCGAGCCCCTCATGTGAGTGCAAGGTGGTAGCCCGATCCATGAAAAAAATACCTATTTTTATGCCTTGATTTTTATCAAAATTTTAAGGATATTATGCTTTAATGAAAGGTATTTTTGTGTTTTGGATGTAGGTGATGCAAAAATATTCAAGAAGGAAAAAAAAAGATGAAAAAGGAGCAAAAAGGAGCAAAAATGGATCCAAAATGCAAAATTGTTAAAATAATTGGCCCGGCGCCTAGGCGCCAGAATCCAGCGCCTAAGCGCCAGTTCGATGTAGAATTCTGTAAGATTTTTGACGACTTTTGGACGGTTATTTTGGCGGTGTTAGCGGTTATTGGACCATCTAGAAGATTGGCAGTTATTCCTGGATTATAGAACATGTGATACATTGTATTTGGACGCTTGGAAATGGTTAGGATCGCGAAGAGGTGCGATCCAAAGTGAAGAGGTGCGAAGAACTGGACGCAGAGTCCGGCGCCTAGGCGCCAGACACACCTTCTAGAAGATTCATTGAACATGGACACATTTTGAAGAGGTGCCTCAAGGCAACCCTTGAAGCCTATAAATAGGAGGCTACTCCTTCAGAGAAAAAGGCCCACAAACCACCAACGCCCAACCTAGTCCCTAGCTCCATAGTCCATTTAGAGAGAGAAATTAGAGAAATATTTTAAGGGCCATATTTATAGTTTTTTTTATTAATTAGTGAGTTTATTTAGAGTTTGTATTGAGAGTATTTGAAGAGTCGGTGCTTTTGAAGTCTATTTACTTTGGAGTCAGAAGGATTCAGAGGTTCAGTTGGAGAAACACTCGAGATAAGTATTTGTATTTTAATTCAAAGTTTTATTTATATGTTTTGTTATTTAAATTCAATGTGTTCTGAGTAGTTACTTTACTTTCTCCTTTCAATTATGAAAAGATAAATAAGATAATATAAAATTTGTTGGAGAATTAAAAACTATATATATATATTTTAAACATTGTGATGATATTAATACCGGATCTTAATTTACTATTTAAATTGGTCATTTAAATTGTTAAAATATGTTGAAGAGTTTTGAGACCTAGAAGGAGATGAATTCTTAACTAGTAGATATCACATGAATCCTTGGGTAGTCGAAGGCCTTGCGTGGGTTATTCAAGGTGAAGTGCAAATAAATAGGAAGATATTATTTAATGGGCGTAGAATTGATAAGTTTTTAGAGTGACAGGTTAAATTCTTGTAATTTGGTTTATAGAGAAGGAAAGGGTCACTAGTAGGGCCGACCATAGCCACCCTTGGACATCTAGTAGTGTGAGCACAGATTAACCCATTCTACTAACAATACATCCAGACTTGATCTATAGATTAGCTGTTCTTTATAACTATCAAGCGAAGGTAAAGAATAGGAATGCTTCTATTTGGCACAATACCATAAGTTTATATTCTCCACGAATATTACATTATCTAAAAAGTCTTGGATTAAATGAAAGGAAGAAAGTTGTTTGCTTATTTTTATTTACATCGATCATTACTTTATTACTGCTTTATTTCTGCATCTAGTAAATTAAATATCAACTTTTTAATTTTAAAAGAAATACATAAAAATAAAATCAAAATATTTAAAAAAAATATATAATCCTCCTCGTGGGATCGATACTGGGGTCTTCATTTAAAGCCCTATATTACTTGAAACGATACGTATACTTGCGTAGTACCTACAGTGTGTAAAATATTTTCCATAAAATTATATTTATATACACTAGCCGCTATTATTATTTGAGTCAAAGTATTGGCTATAACATATTTTTGATAGCATAAATTACTGCATTGTTTGGCCATTGCAAACTAAGTTTTTGGTGCATTGCTGCGGATCGAGGGTCAAGTTTTTGGCGCCGTTATCGGGGATGCAAAATTTATAGATTTTAAATATTTTATTTTATTTATTAGGGGATGCTATTAGATTTAGACTCTTTCCTTTTTCTTTAAGAGATAAAGCAAAGATGTGGTTGAACTCATTAGCAACAGGTTCTATTAAAACATGGGCTGAAATGACACAAAAATTCCTTGCTAAATATTTTTCTTCTTCTAAAAGCTGCTAAATTAAGAAATGATATTAATTCATTTAGTCGAATTGATGAGAGACAATTTATGAAAATTGGGAAAGATTTAAAGAACTATTAAGAAAATGTCCTCATCATGTTTTACTCGATTGGTTAATTATTCAAACATTTTATAACGAACTAATTGGATCACTTAAATCAATTATTGATCTTCTTCTATGGAGGTTCTTTAATGGTTAAATCATTTGAAGAAGCTTATACTTTAATTGAAGAAATGGCTAACAATAATTTTCAATGGCCTTCGAAAGGATTAATCCTAAAAGAATGGCAAGTATTCATGATAACGAAGCCTTTTCTATCTTAGCTTCATAAGTAACTGCAATATCTAAGAAATTAGATAATTTTGCTATCAATATATCACATAACAACTCTGCTAATATTGAAGATTCTCAAACTATTGAAACTTTACAAGCTATTGCTAGTAAAAATAACCCTTATTCCAATTATTATAATCCTGGATGGAAAAATCACCCTAATTTTAACTGGAATAATTCACAACAACAATTGGGTAATAATCAATCCCATCCAACTGGAAATTGGGACAATCAAGTAAATTCAAACTATAAACCACTTGGATTTAATAATCAACAGAAAAAGTTATCTATAGAAGAATTAATTTTACAACTAAGTAATCAATTACAAAATCAAAATACTGCTATTCGTAATATTGAGATTCAAATGGGACAAATCGCTAATTTAATTAATTACAGTCCTCCAGGAACACTTCCTAGTAATGTTGAAGTCAATCCAAAAGAAACTGGAAAAGAACATGAGCATGCTAAAGCTGTGCAACTTAGAAGTGGGAAAAAATAAAAGAAAGAATACATAATGAAATTGAAAATGAGATTGATGTTGAAGAGATTGAAAAACCTCAAGAAACTCCTTCTCCAAGTCAAGATCACACTGTTATTCCTATTAATGTGGAAGTTTAAAAACCACCACTACCTTTTCCTCAAACACTAAAACAGCAGAAGCTTGATCATCAATTTTCTAATTTCTTTAAAATTTTTAAGAAACTTACCATTAACATACCTTTTGCTGAAGCTTTGGAACAGATGTCAACTTATGCAAAATTTATGAAGGATATTTTAAGTAAGAAATGAAAATTTGAAGCTTTTGAAACTGTTACATTAAGTGAAGAATGTAGTGCAATAATTCAAAAGAAATTACCTCAAAAACTTAAAGATCCTGGAAGTTTTACTATACCTTGTGCTATTGGAAAAAAATTTGTGGAAAAGCTTTATGTGATTTAGGAGCAAGTATTAATCTCATGCTATTTTCTATTTTTCGAAGGTTGAATTTAGGAGAGATTACTCCCACCACTGTAACCCTTCGATTAGCTGATAGATCTATCACCTACCCTAAAGGAGTTATAGAGGATGTTCTTGTTAAAGTGGATAAATTTATTTTCCCCGTGGATTTCATTGTACTTGATATGGAAGAAGATAAAGAAATACCAATTATTTTAGGGAGACCTTTTCTAGTTACCGGACGAGCTATGATTGGTGTGCAAAAAGGAGAATTAACCATGAGAGTTAATGATCAAGAGATTAAATTAAATGTTCTTAAATCAATGAAGTACCCTGATAAAGAAAAATGCTATCGAAGGGATATTATTGATTATATAATTGAAAAACATTATCAAGAAAGATGTAAAGTCATTTTTGAAGAAAAAAATTGAATTATTAACCGATGAAAATGAAGAACTAAAAGAAGAAGAATTATCTAAAGAAACTCATTATATTAAAGATAACTGGGAAATTTTGGACATAACACAAAATGATATACTTTTACCCTCGATTAAAAAGCCACTGAACTTGGAATTAAAAATGTTACTGCACATTTAAAGTAAGCTTTTCTTGAAAATTCATTAACTTTACCTGTTATTATTTCTTCTAAACTAAGTTTAGATCAAGAAGAAAAGCCGATAGGAGTGTTAAAGAATTATAAGAAAGCTTTTGGTTGGACTATTGCTTGATATAAGAGGAATAAGCCCTTCCATCCGTATACATAGAATTTTAATGGAAGAAGATTTTAAACCTACTTATTGAACCTCGAAGAAGATTAAATCCTATCATGAAAGAGGTTGTTAAAAACGAAATTTTAAAATGGTTAGATGCTTTGGAATTATTTATCCTATTTCGGATAGCCAATGGGTAAGTCCTATTCATTGTGTTACGAAGAAAGGAGGAGTAAGCTGTCATTATCAACGATAAAAATGAACTAATTCCTACAAGACGAAGATTCTTGGATGACGATTTGCATTGATTATCGGAAATTAAATGACGCCACTATAAAGGATCATTTTCCTTTACCTTTCTTGGATCAAATGCTTGATAAATTAGTTGGACACTCATATTTCGTTTTACGGATGGATATTCGGTTATCATCGATTACTGTCGCTCCTGAGGAGCAAGAGAAAACAACATTTACAAGTCCTTATGGAACATTTGCATTTAGAAGAATGCCTTTCGGTTTATGTAATGCACCTGCAACTTTTCAAAGATGTATGATGTCAATATTTTGTGATTTGATTGACAAATGAATTGAAATATTTATGGATGATCCTTCAGTCTTTGGAACTTCTTTTGAATCTTGTTAGGAAAATATTTCCAAAGTTCTGAAAAGATTTAAAGAAACAAATTTAGTTCTGAACTGAGAAAAATGTTAATTTATGGTCACAGAAGGCATTGTACTTGATTACAAAATTTCACAAAAAGGGATGAAAGTTGATCAAACAAAAATGAAAATTATTGCTGAACTGTAACCACCTACTACTGTTACTGATGTGAGAAGTTTTTACGGGTCATGCTGGATTTTATAGAAAATATATAAATGATTTTTCTAAAATTACTAAACCTCTTAGTCATTTATTGGAAAAAGAAGCTAAATTTGAATTTAATGAAGACTTTATTAATGCTTTCAATAGTTTAAAAGAAAAATTAATAACTGCACCTATAATTATTGCACCTAATTGGAATAAACCCTTTGAATAAATGTGATGCAAGTGATTTTGCAATTGGAGCTGTATTGGGACAAAAATATGAGAAAACTTTCAAAGTTATATATTATGCTAGTAAAACTCTTTCTGAAACTCAAAGAAATTACACTACTGCGAGAAAGAGCTTTTAGCTATAGTTCATGCCTTTGATAAATTTAGACCTTATCTTCTTGGTACCAAATGCATAGTTCATACTGATCATTCACGCTATTAAATATTTAATGATAAAAAAAGATGCTAAGCCTAGGTCGATAAGATGGGTTTTACTTCTACAAGAATTTGATTTTCAAATAGTGGATAAAAAAGGAACTGATAACCAAATTGCTGATCATTTATCTAGAATTAAGAATGATGTTACTACTGAGGAAAATATAAATGAGAAATTTCCTGATGAACATTTATATGTTATTCGAGGATGCTAAACATCTTGGTATGCAAATATAGTTAACTATTTAGTTAGCAATATTCTACCTTGTGGATTGAATAACAAATATATTAAGAAATTTAAAAATGATGCTAAATCTTATATTTGGGAAGATACTCATTTATTTAAATTAGAAAGAGATTCTGTAATTCGAAGATGTGTACCTTATGAAGAAACTTTTGCTATTATTCAAAAATGTCATGATTCCGATTTTGGAGGACACGTTGGAGTAGATAAAACTGCATTTAAAATTTTAAATTCAGGATTTTATTTGCCTACCTTGTTCAAAGATGTGAAACATTATGTGAAAACATGTGATCGATGTCAAAGGATGAGAAATATATCTAGAAAAGATGAAATGCCTTTAAACTATATATTGGAAGTTGAAATTTTTGATATATGGGGTTTAGACTTTATGGGATCATTTGTACCATCATCTGGAAAGAATTATATTTTATTAGCAGTTGATTATGTTTCAAAGTGGATTGAAGTTGTAGCTTTACCTAATTGTGATTCCAAAAGTGTTTCAAAATTTTTAAAGAAAATGATTTTTTCAAGATTTAGAATGCTTAAGGTAATTATCATAGATAGTGGAAGTCATTTTAGAAATATAAGAATTCAATTATTACTGGATAAATTTGGAATCAAACACAGAATTGTAACTGCGCATCACCCTCAAACAAGTGGAATGACTGAAGTATCAAACAGAGAAATTAAAAGAATTTTAGAGAAAACTGTTAATCATAAAAGAACTGATTGGGTTGATAGACTTGATTCTGCATTATGAGCTTATAGAACAACTTATAAGACACCAATCGGAATGTCACCTTACCGGTTTGTTTATGGTAAAGATTATCACTTACCTGTTGAACTTGAACAAAAAGCTTATTAGGTGATAAAGGAGTTTAATTTTGATTTGAATATTGTAGGAGAAAAATGATTATTACAATTAAATGAGATAGATGGAATAAGAAATGAGTCATATGAAAATGCAAAGATTTATAAAGAGAAAATGAAGATATTACATGATAAAAAGATTTTAGGAAAAATATTCGAGCCTGGACAAGAAGTATTATTATTTAATACTCGTTTAAGACTTTTTCCTGGAAAACTAAGATCTAAATGGATGGGACCATATATAATTGAGAAAGTATACTATTATGGGGCTGTGGATATTAAAGACCCCAAAACAGGAAAAATATTTAAAGTTAATGGATTAAGACTGAAGCCTTATTTGAGAGACATTAAAATGATTTATAAAGAGGCTTACGAGTTGAGTCTACCTGATTAAAGACTTATTTAGGTCAGGCTGACGACGTTAAACCAAGCGCTTTGTGGGAGGTAACTCATAATTATTTTTGTGTGTTTTTACATTTTTAATGTAAGGTTATGCCTCGGTCTTGACTAATTTTATATAACTTTAGAAAATTGGACGCTAACAAGTCTTTATTGACTTTAGCTAAAGATTATTTTAAAGTATATAAAGTTTGGACTTTGGATCACTCAATTTCATATGTGAGTAAAAAGGAGATCAAGTTAACCTTCATTATGATTGTTTATAATTTGTGTTACTAAGTCTATATTGATCTTACCATTCTAATTTACCTATTTTGGAGAACGAAACTTTGAAATTTGACGATAGGCGAAACGGAGTAGAACATGGTTCCGGCGCCTAGGCGCCGAAATTTGGCGCCTAAGCGCTAGAGTAAAACTGTGTATCGATGTGTCCGGCGCCTAGGCGCCAGATTTGGCGCCTAAGCGCCACAATTACTGGATCGTGTAAAAACCAAAAATTTTCAGTTTTTCACATGATTTTCTCCTTTAAATTACCCCATCTTTGTCCCCAATCCCTAAGCAACCAAAATTACGACCTAGACACTTCATTCTTGAGAGATTAGAGAGGATTTTTGAAGAAATGGAGAGAAGAAATCTTAGAGAAGAGGCTAGAGACAAAGGTTAAAAGGATCCTCAACCCTACTTCAATGGTTTTATCGCTGTAAGTTTGGAGAAAATTTCAAGTCGTCTAGATAAATTTGAAGCACAATTCAAAAGTATTGGAGATCAACTCCATGAGATGTATCATCAAATTGAACATCTGGAATGACAGGCGAAGCTTCAATTTGATCATCTAGCGGCTTATCAAGATGCTCAAGTGGAGATGTATGCGAATAACAAATGGATCGACGAGAAAACGGCTACGGATTTTTCGAAGGCGTTAGTATTCTTCCCAAGTAGGCCTAGTAATCTTCCTTGCGAAGAGAATGGAAATTTCTAATTTGAAGATTAGATAGTTATTGTTTTGTGATCTAGACTTTTATTAATGTGTCGTTGTATCGATTTAGTAAATCGAATGTGTTGTTTGTGCGTTTGTTTTATTGTTCAATGTGTGTTGTATTTGCTTTGAAATTGTGTAGTTTGATTATTTGTTAGGATTTGAATCACATTACTATACTTATCTGTATTGTATTGAGCCAAAATTGAAGATTATGAGTAGAATTAGAAGAGTTTGATTTAAACCTTGTGTTTAATTGGTGGATTTAATTTTTAATTTTTAAAATTTTTGGGAAATATTTTGGCAGTTGGAAACTGAAGCACTACTCTAATATGAGTAATTGGAAGTTGAATTTATGAGTTTTAGTGGAAAATAAAATTTTTAAAGTGATTTTTGTGAAAGGCGAGTTTGGCGCCTAGGCGCCAGAATTCGGCGCCTAGGCGCTGGTTCAGCCTGCTTACCGAAAATTAGCATTTAAATCCCATTAGCCATGGTTGACGCCTAAACTTCATCCCCTTCCTCTTTTTCGCGAAAATGCACCCCTTAGATCCATCTTGAGGTCAATACATCAAGTTTTTGTGCCCGAAATCACTTGATTTCTTCATCTCGAGGTCATATCTACCTTCTAATCCATTTATTTTTGATTCTTGCCATAGTTTTTTCCTATTTTTTGGGCTAAAAACCGAAATTTTAAGAAAAATTTTGATTTTTAGAGTTTCTCCATGGATTTTTAAACTCATTTTAAGTTTCTCAAGCTAAAAAGAGTTTAAATATTTGATTCCTAAATTTATTTGTGTTTTCTTTCACGTTTAGATGACACCAAAATCTAAGCGAGGAAAGGCACGAGAAAATTTCGACAGCAGCAAGTTTTTGACTTCGGCAGCGCATTTTCGTTATCACGAATTTGTGACATCAAGAAAGTTTATCTCGGAGCACAGTTTTTACAATCCTAGTGAAATGATCGAGAACACGATCGTTGCACACAACTGGCAACGATTCTGTTATTTCACTGATGTTGTCGTTATTCCTATTATACGTGAGTTTTATGCCAACTTTTTGGATGCGGAAGACTACGAAGTCTTCGTTAGAGGTGTTAGAGTAGGATTTACTCAAGAATGGATCAATATTTTCTACGGCCTACCACCTACCATCGAGTGCTACTATTTTGGTTTATCTCCATCTAAGGGAGATCTTGAGATGATTATTGCATATCTGACTGATGGCACTGGAGCTTGGAAGATCCAGAACGACAAACGAGTAAAACTTCAAATCTTCTAAGCTAAATGGTATTTCAAAGGCATGACATTATTTTATTTCTGCTAGAATTCTACCTTCCAACCATCTGAGTGAAGTTACTAGAGATCGAGCTATCCTGAACTACTGCATTCAGGAGAGGAAGCCGATAGATGTTGGCAGTATTATTTATGATTCAGTGGAATCGATTGCTAGATCCAGCACTTCTGTGGGATTAGGATTCCCATCCTTGATTCATTCTTTATGCATGAGCAATGGAGTTTCTGCTGATATATCAGAGGAGAAGTTGAAGACTACAAAGCCAATTGGGCAGGAGAGTGTTAGCATTTATGATCGTCTTCGAGGGAAGAGATCTACTGATCATTCTACTTCTGTACCTACTCCAGGTAGAGCTTCTACTTCTAGACCTTCTACTTCTCTGCTCGAGCCACCATCTAGTTTACGGGAATCGATGCATGATCAATTTCGGAGCGACGAGAATGAGTTATTTCTAACTCACTACAGAGTAGATACTATAGACAAGAAGATTGATCATTTATCTGAGTTTACCCAAAGGAAAAGTGAGTATGATGCTGAGTATTCAGAGTCTTTAGTGAGATTCTTGAAGGGTGAGCATGATGTTCAGTTTCCTACCTGTCCTAGATTTTCACCGTATGTTGATCCAAAGGATGTGGAGTTTTCTTTTGGTGATGACGATGATGAGGCTACAGACAGTGATTAGTAGCTTGATTTACCTCTGAGATGTGCTGATTACTTTGTTAGTTTATTTCTTATTTGCTAGTGCTGTTTGTTGTTTGTTTTTTGTCAGTGTAGATTTGTTTATGAAACTTTATGTAGATTGTTTGATGTTGAGACTGGTTTAAATATTTAGTGTATTGTGTTGAAGACTGAAATTTGGATGAATTAATATTTATTTCTGTTCCAGCCTACTGTTTAGTATTCTTAAATAGTTAGTAATGTTGTTCGTTTCATTACTTATTAGTAGTATAGTCATTTAATTCAGCTTATTGATATAAAAAAAATGATAAGCTCGCTTACTTTTATGTATGCTTCGTTATTTCAGTAATATTCATAAAAAGCATGTGTAGAAGTAAATTTTTCTTTTTAGACTGTTTTTACATACTTATAAAAATTCCTTTTTAAATTATACCTTTCTTTCTCTCATACTTTAAATTTTTTTCATGATATACCAAAAATTAAGTTTGGGGGAAGGGAAAATACATGCAAATTTAAATTTTATTTGTCCTTAATGAACTAATATTTTCTAAAAAAAATATTAACATAACATAAGGAATGAAGAATTTATTTAAGATCATTTAAATTTTGAAATTATAAATAATTTAGTAGCTTAACCAAAATTTTAATAACTTTGATTGATTTTAAGAATAAAATTATTGAACTTAAAGAAGAGTAATATTAAGAAATTTTTCTATTCATAGTAGAAATAATTGAATTTTACAAGTATTAAGAAATAAAAAATTATAACTTGAAAAAGAAAAGATTGAAATTCTTTTTGAAATCTATTCATGTTATAGTAATTAAGTGAAAATATATAAGTTTGAAAATATAAGTTAAGGATAACGAAGTTCAAAACCATTAACAGGCTATCCAGATTTTACTTGAATTAGAAAAAAAAAAAGAGAGAGGAGAAGCTTGAGGAGATGCCTAATCAAAAATTGGCTTCACTTGAATTAGCTTATAAGAAAAAAACTGATTACATATTTTACTTAATTTTTAAGCATGTATCTTTATTAGAAAAGATTTTCATGAAGATCTTTTTCTTGTAAATAATTTATGTGATCTTAATATAATAAACTACAATTATTTTCAAAGTGAATGAAAAATTTTTGAAATCTTATGATTTGGTAGTTAAATATTCTTAAATTCTTAAAATTAAACTTAGTTAGTTAAATTTGGTTAATGATTTATTAAAGCCTTTATATTATAAAAAATTATAAGAAATCTTAAATATTTACCTTTTATTCCAATTGTTATACATTTTATATAGTAAAGAGGGTTACTTGAGCATAAGTAACGTTTAAGTTTGGGGGATTTTGATCCATGAAAAAAATATCTATTTTTATGCCTTGATTTTTATCAAATTTTTAAGGATATTATGCCTTAATGAAAAGTATTTTTCTGTTTTGGATGTAGGTGATGCAAAAATGTTCAAGAAGAAAAAAAGGATGAAAAAGGAGCAAAATGGAGCAAAACGAAGCCAAAATGCAAAATTGTCAAAATAATTGGCCTGACGCCTAGGCGCCAGAATCCGGCGCCTAAGCGCCAGTTCGATAAAGAATTCTGTAAGATTTTTGACGACTTTTGGGCGGTTATTTTGACGGTGTTAGCGGTTATTGGACCATCTAGAAGATTGGCAGTTATTCTTGGATTATAGGACATGTGATACATTGTATTTGGACACTTGGAAACGGTTAGGATCGCGAAGAGGTGCGATCCAAAGTGAAGAGGTGCGAAGAACCGGATGCGAGTCCGGCGCCTAGCGCCGGATTCGGCGCCTAGGCGCCGGATTCAGCCGCCTGGCGCCGGACACACCTTCTAGAAGAATCATTGAACATTGACACATTTTGAAGAGGTGCCTCAAGGCAACTCTTGAAGCCTATAAATAGGAGGCTACTCCTTCAGAGAAAAAGGCCCACAAACCACCAACGCCCAACCTAGTCCCTAGCCCCATAGTCAATTTAGAGAGAGAAATTAGAGAAATATTTTAAGGGCCATATTTATAGTTTCTTTTATTAATTAGTGAGTTTATTTAGAGTTTGTATTGAGAGTATTTGAAGAGTCGGTGCTTTTGAAGTCTATTTACTTTGGAGTCGAAGGATTCGGAGGTTCGATTGGAGAAACACTTGAGATAAGTATTTGTATTTTGATTCGAAAGTTTTATTTATATGTTTTGTTATTTAAATTCAATGTGTTCGAGTAGTTACTTTAATTTCTCCTTTCAATTATGAAAAGATAAATAAGATAATATAAAGTTCATTGGAGAATTAAAAACTATATATATATATATATATATATATATATATATATATATATATATATATATATATATATATATATATATATATATATATATATATATATATATATAAGCATTGTGATGATATTAATTCCGGATCTTAATTTACTATTTAAATTGTTAAAATATGTTGAAGTGTTTTGAGACCTAGAAGGAGATGAATTCTTAACCAGTAGATATCACATGAATCTATGAGTAGTCGAAGGCCTTGTGCGGGTTATTCAAGGTGAAGTGCAAATAAATAGGAAGATGTTATTTAATGGGCGTATAATTGATAAGTTTTTAGAGTGACAGACTAAATTCTTATAATTTGGTTTATAGAGAAGGAAAGGGTCACTAGTAGGGCCGACTATATCCACCCTTGGACATCTAGTATTGTGAGCCTAGATTAACCCATTCTACTAACAATACTTCCAGACCTGATCTATAGATTAGCCAATGTTCTTTATACTATCGAGCGAAGGTAAAGAATAGGAATGCTTCTATTTGGCACAATACCATAAATTTATATTCTCCACGAATATTACATTATCTAAAAAGACTTGGATTAATTGAAAGGAAGAAAGTTGTTTGCTTATTTTTATTTACATTAATCATTACTTTATTCCTGCTTTATTTCTGCATCTAGTAAATTAAATATCAACTTTTTAACTTTAAAAGAAATACATAAAAATAAAATCAAAATATTTAAAAAAAATATATAATCCTCATGGGATCGATATTGGGGTCTTTATTTAAAGCCCTATATTACTTGAAACGATACGTATACTTGCGTAGTACCCCTAGAATATTTTCCATAAAATTATATTTATATATACTAGCCGCTATTATTATTTGAGTCAAAGTATTGACTATAACATATTTTTGATAGCATAAATTACTGCATTGTTTGGCGATTGCAAACCAAGTTTTTGGTGCATTGCTGCGAATCGAGGGTCATAGCTCAAAGGCAACAAAAACACTAAACCGAGCCTCACATAAAGTAAGTGCACAGAGGCAGCCATAAGACATTAAAACTTACAAACCGAGGCCCCACATGAATTCAAAACTGAGCCTATAACAGGTGAGGATAGCAGCTGCACAAATTTATAAAACCAAGACCCAGCAGGGTATAAAGCAGGGTAACTACAAGTGCAAAAAATCGAGCCCAATAGGTGGGTAAAGGGATCACAAAATTGAGCCACCATATAAGCTAAACACAGGAAGTAAAATATCAAAACCAACAAAATGAGCCCCCATATAAGTTGCAAAGGGAGCAACTGTAAAGCACCAAAATCAGCAAACCAAAGCTCCCAAGTGAGGTTCAAAGGGAGCAACTGTAAAGCACCAAATCGCACAAACCGAGTCCCCATAAAATGGTACACGAGGGGCAGCTTAAGGCACCTAAAACAAAAAAATAAGGCTCCCAAGTGATGTAAAAGGGAGCAGCTATAAGAACAATAAACAGTAAATAACGAGACCTTTTTAAGCATGTATAGGGGCAGCTGCAAAGGGCAGCAAAGACAGTAAAAATTGAGTCACACATCAAATGCAAGGGAGCGGCCATAGAGGTAATTACAATAGGAAAAACCGAGCTCCTTAAATGGAGCAGCTGCAGGGCAGCAAGGGCAGAGAAAACGGAGCCAAACAAAGCACCAAAACAGGACCACCAAGCTGCCTAAAATTAGACCAATTTTAAGGTAGAACCATGACACATAAAGACACAAAATTAAGCCCAGAAACAGACCAAACCGCAACCAGGTGAAGCCAAAATCAAACCATCACTGCCTCCCCTCTTTCATGTATTTCTCCCACAAGCATTAAGCCTTTCATGTATGCCATGGTAAACAATAAAATGAAATAAAAAGCAAGTCACAACAAGTTTTTCTCAAGTATAGAGGGCCTCTAGCATGTATTTCAAACTTCTAAGTATGCAAACAACATGGTAAAAGAGGAGTACCAGCACCTATAAAGCAAAGCATGTGAGACCTAGCCCCTCCAATCACCGTGCTCTTCCTCACCCACTTTCATGCTAGAATGTCATTGTAAACATGTAGTACTAAGCATATAGTGCCAGGTAAAAAGAAAAGCAAGGAACAAAGTTAAAGAGCTGAATACATGAGAGCAAAACAACAAGCTCCACCAAACCTCCCCATATTAGAGCTAACCAAAACATTCACCACTTCCTCCTTTTTTTTCTTTTCTTTTCCTCTTTTTTTTTTTTCTCTCTTCTTTCTTCTCAAAGGCAAAGCAAGCCTGCTACATGCCTCAAACCAAACAACATACCGCATGCATGAAACCATACATTAGAGAAAGGGACAAGAAAAGAAAAGGTATCTTATTCACAAATGTGTAACCTATGAGGATACAAGCCCTGAACTCATCGAAATGAAGCATAATGAGGTGAAGCACCTCAAAATTAGAGGAGGAGAGTATAGCATGTTATTTAAAGTCCCCTGATTCATCATTTGATTTTAAAAGAAACTTGCGCACAATACTACACATGCCCTGTTCATAGTAAAGCTAGCTAATTATCATGAGTCAAGCATGACCATACTTGAAATAAGACTTAGCTGAGAATCATAAACCGCAAGAACAGTGAGAGAAGGGAGGAGCTTGTACTCAGTGGTGCTGCAAGAAAACAAGCACCCAAAAACCAAGTGACCAACAAGGAAACTGCGAGGAGAACACCTCAAAACTGAGCAACTAAAGGCTCGGGTAAGCCTAAGAACACAAACAACAATCCTCCAAACCACACACACACACTCACTTAAACAGTGAATATGAGAGGTAAAGGGGAGAGCACACACCACCTTCCAGCTTCACACACACATACAGAAACCCGAACATAACACCGGAAAGAGAGTGAGAGAGACAGAATTAAAACCCAGGTATCCAACCTCAAGCACTCCCCAAAATGGGGTTTAAATAGTAAAAGAGAGGAGAAGGGGCCAGCTGAACTCACCTAGGGCCACCCAAGCTCACCCACACACACACCCAACTTCAACAGCACGGTAGCCGTGCCACCTTGTCGCAGAGGTGACATAACCTGAAGAGAATATAGAGGAGAAGAAGAAAGGAGGCCTGGGAAAAGGAAGCAACTTCACCCATTTATGCCAAGCAACAAGTGCTGCGGTTCCTCAAGCACCGAAGAGGAAGGTTCAACGCGTCGACAAGGAGGAGCTCAGGCAGAGCTAGTGCAACGTCACCTTCTCCTGCGTGAAGAGGAGAGGTCAAGGCACAGTGGGACGAGACGAGATGAAGAAAACAAGCTCATCGAGCCAAATTAAGGCAGAGGTGCACCCACCTGCGAGAGAAGGAAGAAGAAAGGCACGAGACAGGCTCGAGCGGGTGCGGGGAAGGGTGAAACAGGTAAGGGTTTAATAGGGAAAAAAAATAGAAAAGATAAGTTTTAATTAATTAATTTTGTTTTATTTAAATGCGTCGAACCCGGGGTGATTTGCTCGTGCATGGAACCCTAGAAAATATATGTCTTCCCCTAGCAAATTTGACATTCCAGACGCGTTGGCGCAGTCAATTTTGTGATCCGGTGTCATTCGAGCAACTTCATCGTCAAGCAGGTTGAGACAGCTTCAAATTTGGTCCTGTTTGAAATTTGAGCTTGTTGTTGATCATCTTGACATTCTGACTCTGATTCTGGTCCGTTGCGGAGAATTAGAGGACGTCGGGACCGCAAACCGAGGAATTGTGCTTCCGGTGGTGCAAAACGTGCACGAGGCTATCCTAATGTCCAGTTGTCCTATGGGGACTCTATTTTGAATTTCCAATGCCAATTCCAACCTGCTATAAGCTAGAGATACGGAATCTCATGCGAGACTTCAAAAGAGTAATGAAGTGGCTTCGAACATTCTAAAACGAGGTGGGACCCACTACTAAAAGTCTAAGAACGTCGGGGAAGCTCCTAAGGCTAGAGCCCTAAATTCTATGAGGAGAACTAAACCTCGACAAAAGCGAGGTCAACATAAACATACCTAATAATAATTATCTCAGTTTTTCAGTAGTTTTGTTAAACACTAGCCTGCTTTTGTTGTGAATCATCTCTAGAAATTATTCTCTCTCTTAGCTTGTGGTAGCATCTTAAACTGAGTACAACGACTATAAATAAACTGTTGCCACAATGAAAAAACTTTGGATTTTCCCATCATAATATTTTCAACCAGAAGAATAAGCTATTAATAGAATTTAGTGTCTTACTCTAGAAAGGATTGAACTTCGTTACAATTTAGAAGAACATAAAGTATCGTTGCTTTAAGTTGTTGATCACTAAGATAACATGATGTGTACCTCTCTGATGCTCCATAAAATACTAAAAAAGAGAAGAAACTGATGTAGTTGCCACATCCAATGACGTGGACTCTTCATGTAAAAAAATAATAGAAGCAGAAAGTGGTGGTCTCGTATAGTAAATATGCCTCACATATGGATCCTTCTATTCAAGCTTTATTCTTGACAAATCACTTCAGTTTACTAAAAATTTGTAATTTAATTAGTTCACAATATTATTTACGAAGTATTACTAAGAAAATTTATTCAAAAAGTTATAACTATGTACCTCTTAAATGGACACATCCATTGATATTGTACTGTTCCACCAAGTAATGTCTCATGTGGTAGATGAACTGACAGCTGCTCCATAGAGTCAAAGAATCTGGGTGAGAATAATCATTTAGGATTGTATAATGTTATCAGATTATCTGCTTCTATCTATCATATGTTAGGAACATTTAAATAAGCTGTACATATCTACTTGAAGAACACAGTATTTTCAATCAATGGATTTAAAATATTACTCGGCAAGCAGCTAAATGTGGTTGTCAAAAAATTTTGAAGAAAAATATGGCAATCATCTTTCTCATCTCCACATCAATACAACAACTCAAATTTGAAGCATATCTCCTTGGAAGTTTTAATGCTTGGAGCCACTCAAAAGTTGATCTACATTGTAATTAAGTAAACGAATATTTTGCTTTAGGCTTTAAAAGCCTGAAAGTAACAGTTTCCTAAATCTCCAGCTCCCGTCTTTTGCAAATCCCCTTCAAATCTAGTCTTGACATTCACATTATTTTTAGTTTTTTCTTTAACATGCATCACAGCTTTGAATATATTGTCAAAGAAATTTTTCTCAAATGCATCAAATTGATATTATGCCTGATCAAGTTATCCTTCTAGTAAGACAGGTCTAGTAATACCAGTTATGAATTACACCAAACCTTGATGGACAATGCGAAGACAGCTCAAAATAAACTATAATCCTTAGAAGTCAGTAACAATCTGAATTAAATCTTCCCACACACTACTGGAGGTGACATTGATTTCTCAATTTTATTTCTTTTGATGCGATTTTGTTTATGTTGAAGGGATGTACAACATCTAAAAACATACAATGACAATTAAACTATGATTTCTTTTAACCATATTGAACTGTAAATGCCTTAAATGAATTCATGTAATATGGACATGCTAATTTTACCATAGTACTCCACTCAGATAACATTCCATATGCTAGAAAATCACTTATTATCCACAGTAATGTTACATTCATCAATAAATTATGTTTCATGGTAACATCATAAGTCATGGAGTCTCTTTCCTAAAGAATCTATAACTCATATATCAGTGGCTGTAAGTATACATCAATCCTTTAGAACTACTGTAATCTAGAAAAATCAAGGTCAGAAATAAGAAAGACATCATCATTCAGTGGGGTGAGAAGTCATCCGAGCATAAGCCAAGCCTCACGTTAGGTGCTTTCGCAGTAAACTTGAGATGTAACTGATCAAAGGTTTCCATGCCTTTTCATCCGTAGGATGATTGAATTGATATCCCCTGACTAGCAACGATGCTATGTCATATGTGGAGCAGTACATGAGGAAGCAAATAATCTCCGAAGATGTGGAATAAACCTTAGATATAAGAGACGCTTGTAAGAAACTTGTTTCTGACTCTTTATTTTCTTTTAATTTGAGATTTAAATCTCTAGGATGTACAAATACTACACTAAGTATTTAATGCACTGGACTTATAAAATTACATGCAACCGTTCATATAACAATCAATCTTCTTTATTTTCAATCCAAATTTGGAGACCAGCTTTTCGTTCAGTATAAGTCTTCCAGAACTAAATTCTCTTGTCGATTAGTCTGTTTTGATAATGTCGCTAACTGATTGAAGCACTCTCAGAGCATATTAAATTATGTTTTAATTTTTAGCATCGTAACGACTATAGATAACTCAGATTGAGAAGAGAATCCCTCCCACAGTAGCCTTTGAGAAGTATTCAATAAATCATAAATGGTTTGAGCCTCTGTTGACGTCACTTTTGTTGAGGTCTAGTCTATCTTTCTTAGAAGCCTAGGATTTAGCCATAGGATTTTCCTGTTAACTATTCTAGAGGACTAGTGATGGAACCCTACCCCATTAGAACTTCTTAACCCTTCTTTTCCCTTGTTGGAGTTCCACATGTATGGTTTTAACTTCTAGCACTTAGTAAGATGAAATCAACATGGGGGAGCTCAAAAGGAGTCTCATTTGATTGTTAGGCACTAGGGTTAACCAAGGGTGGTTTGACTTTGGTTACACACTTGCACATGTAACCACTTGAACCTATCACATCCAATTATGAAACCCTAGAATTAACGAATTGATCTTCTTCCCCACTCTTTGGGGAACTCATGCGGGTAGTCCAAGCCTTTGGCTAGGATGGTTAGGATCAACACATGGAGGACCCAAAATGGGGATTTTCTTAGTCTCATAGCTCCATGTCATTTCTTAAAATTTGAAAGGGAGGTGATTTTAAAATATAGTTCAGATTTAAAATAATTTAATTTAAAATAATAGGGTATGTCACTTTTGAAAATAATGATATTTTAATTTTTGAAAAATACGACAAGATACCATACATTCAGGAGTTTAGATTAAACGAGCACGGCACCGCAAGTAATACATCTATCCCGAAGAGTAGACATATCACTTGAAAGTGGAGCTCAATTAACTATACTACAGAGTCTATGATATCCGATCGGTCTGTGATCGATCATTTCAAAATTTAATTTTTATTTTGATCAATTTTGAAGCAAATAAATGTTCGAGCGATGCGCATTACAACATTTAATCGTGTCGACGGTCCGAATTGTGTTATTCGTGTGTGCGGAGGTGCGAATTGTGCATAGGGCAACCCTAGGGCTTAATGGTCTTATGGAGACTCCTTTTGAGTTTCGTCATGTTGATTTCGACCTTCTAAATGTTAGAGGTCAAGAACCCTGCATGCGGAACTTCAAAACGAGTAAAGAGGTTGTTCGAATTTCTAAGATGAGGTGGGTCTCATTTTTATGGCTTTAGGATAGTCAATGGGATAATCTTAAGGGTAGATCATAAATCCTAAGAGAAGAAGCTAGGCCTCACCAAAATGAGGTCAACAAATGAACCCCCAATAAGTATGGCGTGCTAACCAAGTACACTGCAGGTATTGGCGTTGACCGAAGGAATCAACAAGACCAACATAGACGTTCCAAGTCAAAGCACTTAGAACAGTACAGAGAATGAGTGAAGAAAATTTCTGCTGGGGAGTATAAGGTGAATCTTCAAAACTGAAGGTTCCATAATTCTCGCTGGAGATTAGAAGTTGAATTTTTTATTGGAAGGTTTCAGGGATGAATTTTAGATTGGTTTCAATTTTCTTTGATTTTCAGATTTTGATTTTTTATTTTGATCTTGAATTTGAATTTGAATTTGATCAGAATTTTGATTTTGATTGAAGATGATTTGGGATTTATTTCAAGATTGATTCTTGGATTGATTCTGAGACTAATTCTGTGAAAATTTTGGATTTTAATTCTGGAATGGATTTGAGTGTAACTTTTGAGTTTGGATTCTAGATTTCAATTTTGTATAAAGTTTTGGAATTTGATGAATGCTATAGTTTGGTGGAAAAGGATGTAAAAATTTGTGGTGAAAAGAAGAGAATAGGACGCTTTACTCCATTTATGGTGGTCTCATACCTATCTCAGAATTCTGAGTTGAGAATCAGAAACCTTACTCCATTTAAGGTGGCTTCACACCAATCTCGAAGTTTTGAGTTGAAGATTCTGATTCGAACTATTGCGATAGGAAATGATCCTAAAACAATGCGGTATCGGATGCTGCGATCCTCAACCTCTAAAATTTGATTTTCGAATTGAACCATTACGATAGAAAATGATCATAAAGTAATGCGGTATTGGATGTTGTGATCCTCAACCTCTAAAACTTGATTTTTGGAATTGAACCATTGTAATAGGAAATGATCCTAAAGCAATGCAGTATTAGATGTTGTGATCATCAACCTTTAAAATTTGATTTTGGAATTAAACCATTGCGATAGGAAGGAATCCTAAAGCAATGCGGTATCACATGCTGTTATCCTCAACCTCTAAAATTTGATTTTGGAAGTGAACCATTGCGATAGGAAAGGATCCTAAAGCAATGCGGTATCAGATGCTGTGATGCTCAACCTCTAAAATTTGATTTTAGAATTGAACCGTTACAATAGGAAGAGATCCTAAAGCAATGTGGTACCGGATGCAGTGATCCTCAACCTCTAAAATTTGATTTTGGAACTGAACCATTATGATATAAAGAGATCCTAAAGCAATGCAGTATCAGATGCTGTGATTCTCAACCTCTAATATTTATTTTAGAATTGAACCATTGCGATAGGAAGGGATCCTAAAGCAATGCAGAATTGGATGCTGCGATCCTTACCCTCTAAAATTTGATTTTGAAATTGAACCATTACAATAAAAAAGGATCCTAAAGCAATGTGGTATTGGATGCTGCGATCCTCAACCTCTAAAATTTGATTTTTGGAATTGAACCATTGTGACAGGAAGAGATCCTAAAGTAATGCGGTATTGGATACTGTGATCCTCAACCTCTAAAATTTGATTTTGAAGTTGAACCATTACAATATGAAGGGATCCTAAAGCAATGCGGTATCAGATGTTGTGAACCTCAACCACTAAAATTTGATTTTGGAATTGAACCACTACGATAGGAAGATATTCTAAAACAATGCGGTATCAGATGTTGTGATCTTCAACCACTAAAATTTGGTTTTGGAATTGAACCATTGCAATAGGAAGGGATCCTAAAGCAATGCGATATTGGATGTTGTGATCCCCAACTTCTAAAATTTGATTTTTGGAATTGAACCATTGTGATAGGAAATGATCCTAAATCAATGCGGTATCGGATGTTGTGATCCTTAACGTCTAAAATTTGGTTTTCTGAGATTGAATCATTGCAATAGGGAAGAATCCTATAGCAATGCAGTATCGGATTATGTGATTCTGAACATCTAAAATTTGATTTTTTGGATTGAACCATTGCGATAGGAAAGAATCCTAAAGCAATACGATATCGAATGCTGCGATCCTCAACCTCTAAAATTTGATTTTTTTTATTGAACCATTGCGATAGGAAATGATCCTAAAGCAATGCGGTATCAGATGTTGTGATCCTCAACCTCTGAAATTTGATTTTCTGGATTGAACAATTGCGATAGGGAAAGATACTAAAGCAATGCAGTATCGGATTTGTGATCCTCAACCTCTAAAATTCAATTTTCTGGATTGAACCATTGCAATAGGGAATGAATCTTAAAGAAATGCGGTATCGGATGCTGTGATCCTCAACCTCTAAAATTTGAATTTGAAACTAAACCATTATGATAGGAAGGCATCCTAAAGCAATGCAGTATCAGATCTTGTGATCCTCAACCTCTAGAATTTGATTTTGAAATTGAACCATTACGATAGAATCATAAGAATGAATCCTAAAGCAATGCGGTATCGGATGTTGTGATCCTCAACATCTAAAACTTGATTTTTTTTATTGAACCATTGCGATAGGAAAGGATCATAAAACAATGCGGTATCATATGCTGTGATCCCCAACCTCTAAAATTTAACATGAGTCATTGCAAAGCAATGCGATATCGAATGCTGAGATCCTCCACCTCTAAAATTAAACATGAGTCATTGCAAAGCAATGCGGTATCAGATGTTGGGATCTTTAACCTCTAAAATTTGATAGGAACCATTGCAGAGCAATGCGGTATCGGTTGTTGAGATCCTTCACCTCTAAAATTTAACACTTGAAAGATTTTCGTTGAAGGAAACAGATTAAGAGGGAATATGAGGGTGTTTCATATCCCACTCAAAGATTTGACTGAAAATGTGCGTTTTTGAGAAATGATGTAATTCCACGCCAACAGAACCAATCGAAACTCGTGGCTCCATGTCAATAGAATTAGCTGATGCTTTCTCAAACGAGAGAAAGAATTGAAGGGGTATTAATCACAGCTTCAGACTAAGGAATTCAGATTTCTGATTTGTTTTTTTTTCTTTTCTTGATTTTCTTTGTTTTGATGATTTGATTTTTCTTTTGATTTAAATTTTGTTTAGGTTTCAATTTACTTTTGATTTGAATTTTGTTTCATTTTAGTTTGAATTTTATTTCTTTACTTTGTTTAATTTTGATGGATTCATTATCTTTTTATTATTTATTTGTTTGTTATTTCATTCATTAGGAACTTTATTGTTGTTAATTTGATGTGAATTTTTATTGTATTCTTTTATGTTTCATGAATTTTCTTTCGTAGTATATTTTTTTAAGGATTTTGACCCAGCTACAAGCAAGTGCAACATCCGTGCTTCTTAGAATGAGGTTGTCATCGAAACATCACAATGCGTAGTGCTCCTTGAGGTATCGTCCATTAACTGATGACACGTGTAGAAAACAACCCACTCTTCAAGGTACAATCGAAATTATATATATTTATATATTTTTCATGTACCTACAAAGATGTGTTATTTCTATGGACGCTACAGCTGGAAATGTTGTAACTTTATAGCTCCGTCACAGCGATCGTCATTTGCTTTGTCACTAATTTGTAAAGATTGTCCAAATTTTCTTTGAGCAGTCGCTCTGACGCTCTTCAAATTGTTGTTGGAGTCGAAATTATTAGGTATTGAAGGATATGACTTCAGGTTCGAATTTCTATTAATTGCCAATAACATCGTCATCTCTTTAATTCTTTCTTTATGGGCCTAAATAGATTCAAAATTCATATTCATGTGATTAAAATATTTTTTATTGCCCAAAGATATTTCTGAGCTAATTAATAACCGACCAAATGACCCAAGATCGCTGAGCTTTTCTTAAATATAATATCGAAAGAATTTTCTTAAAAGAACTTTCAAGTTTTATTAATCAAGGAAGAATTCGGACACCAGTTTTTGATTTTGTGTTTACCTCAAGCTTCTTCTAAGGGAGATTTTTTCCTCTCTTTTTTTCTTTTCTTCACTCTTTTTTTTTAAATTTTTTTCTCCTTTTTTTCGCTGAGAATTACTATATCTGGTGGAGCACAGTTTAAAGACTTTAAATGTCCAAACTTCCCTAATTAACAATTCTCAAGTGCCTCTTAACGTTGATTCTGAGATATTATAATTCTTTTGAAAGTCAGGATCCAATCACATGACAGGAAATTAAAAGGCTCATGATATCTCGAGTCAAATACTCGTATTTTAAGCACACTGCTTCATTTCAAAATTTACTTTGGACCCAGTCCAAATTCCTTAAAGTAAACGACCCAGTCATTAGGACATTAATTTCATTCTTTTCTGAAATCACGTTTTATCAAAATATCCATTTTCCTTTTGCGGCGAGGAGCTTTCCAAATATTAAACAATTTTGGACAACAAAAAACTCACTTTCTTTTCTTTCATTCATTGCGGTGGGAGGGATGTGGACAAACAAACATTAATCCTGCTAGTGTCCCTTTCAATAACCGTAGTAGTACCATAATAGGCAAAAGACATTTCATTTGTAGCCAATTGCATAGGAGTCAGTTAGAACAAATGGATAGACCAAAATCATTGATAGAACATTTTTTAGGTTCTTTTCAAATATCCTTCCGGGATCACAATGCTCCCATTCTTGAAGATTTCCTCGAGCCAGTCTTTGAAACTGCGACATTCTCATATGGCGTGTCCAGTGAACCTGTGGTACATGCAATATCTCAAATGTCCTTTCTTGTTAACCTCATTCGGTTTCTTTGGTTAGGGTAACCTGAATTCAGGATTCTCGATTAAACTACAAAATATCTTTTTTAATGCTTCATTTTTAAAGCAGTATGTCCTGTCTAACTGCTCGGTCATGGTTGTAACTTGTCTTTCATCTGTTTGGTAAGCTCTTTGCTGAAATAGTTGTTGAGTATTCTGTTGAGGGCATTGGCATCTCTGTCGAGACAGTTCGGCTTGCATTTGCAATGGTCACTTTTCTCTGTTAACCTGTGTGATAGCTCCGTATTCTTTTTCAAATGTCTTCATTGGTTCTAGTTATCGGTTGTTCCAAAAAAATCAAGTTGCTCAACCTCTCCTTGAAAATTCCCAGTTTTGCTAAGCAGCTTCTCTAATGTCTTGATGGTGAATCCCTTGAGTGAGAAACCCACTGGACCAAAATACTAAGCTTTGCTAAGTAGCTTTGCTAAGCTTCAGTTTCTTTCCAAGAACTATCATCTTGAAGGGGAACAAATATTAGGTGCAGACTTCGCACCTACAGAGGCCAGTGGCAGGGCGCCATGTGGCAAGTGGGTCCTGCCATCATACATTGACATTGACCAGTGTTAATGATAGCGGGCCTACTTGCCACATGGTGCCCCGTCACTGGAAAACCGTAGGTGCAGAATCCGCACCTAATATTTTTTCCTTGAAGGGAATCATAGCCATAACCGAATATCTCCTGCATAGAGATTATGTCTACCATTAATATGGATGAGGGCACATGCTTTATTACTGAGGGCAACTATGTAATTAACTTCTTCTAGTTTTAGAGTTTTTTACCATGTTTATATATTTTCTATATTCCTGCTGTAAGCCTTCTTGATGAATGTATCATTTCCCTTTGTCCATTCTGCATCTCTCTGGCTTCGCTATGTATGTAATTCCATCAAATTTACTAAAATGTAATAGCAATAATAAAAATGCCGTTGGACTTTTCAAGTGGGAAAAAAAATTCAGCAATGCTAATTTAAATTTTAAATAAAAATTATTTTGTTCACAATTATTCTAGAACAGCTTTTATAAACGGCAGCAACATCCCCGTTCTCATAGATATCGACACCAGTTTTAACAGTAATCAGTTTTGTTGAAACGCAGAGTAGTCAGCAGGAGTACTTGAAACTAAAAAATCGGGTAGAAGCTTTACAAAGATCCCAGAGGTGATGCCTTATGTATTGATTTCGAGAGCTTCTGTTTCGTGTTTCTCATTTTTTATAGAAGTGAAATAACAATGTGCTTCTTTTATATATTCATTTGCTTGCAACTCTAAAGGAATCTGCTGGGAGAGGACCTTGGTCCGCTTAATAGCAAAGAACTGGAGCAGCTGGAGCGGCAGCTGGACAATTCACTTAAGCAGATAAGATCAACACGGGTAACCTTTTATTTTTTATTTATTTTTTCATTCTAGTCGAAGAGAAAAATCTGAGAAGAAATTTTTGATAATTAAGAAAAATTTATATTGAAAACAGACGCAGTTCATGCTCGATCAGCTAGCTGACCTACAGCGAAGGGTATTGTTTTAAACACTAAATAGTTTCAATATCTCTTCATCATATTAGTGAAGACCAAATGCCATTTGATTATTTAATCCAAGACTATTACGTATTATTTATTTTATAATAACAGGAGCAAATGCTATGTGAGGCCAATAAAACGCTGAAGAGAAGGGTAATTAATATTTTAGAGCTCGTTCTTGTTCAAACTCTCCTATTCTGTTGTAATGATCTTGAAGGCGTGAGCTTTTATACATTGCTTGTGAGCAGTTGGAGGAGAGTAACCAGGCAAACCCACAACAAATCTGGGATCCCAGCACCGCTCATGCTATGGGATATGATCAACGGCAGCCTGTTCAGCCTCACGGCGATGCCTTCTACCACCCATTGGAGTGCGAACCAACATTGCATATCGGGTAAGTCATCCCTGAGTCATTTCCAACTCGAATTTGAGGTTATGATATCTATTAGATCGATCTCTTTTTACAATTAAAATGCAAGCTTAGGCATTTACATGACTGACTTCTCTTTTCCTTTATTGATTTATTTTATATTTTATGTTATGATATCTAGTAGATTTAATTTAATACCTGGAAAATTACTTTGTTTGGCACAATTAAGTATGATAAATTTTAAGATTTTGTTGGAAGAAATTCCTCAAGAATTTGATATTGGTGAAAACTTATATAGCTATCATATGTAATTTTGATAGATGCAAGGTTTAAAACAGAAATCAAAAAAGCAAATTGCAATCTAAGACAACAAACACTCTTTTGACTTCAATTATTTTTTCTTTCTTTCTTCTCACTTAGAAAATTTGCATCTCATTTGATACATAAAATTTTAATGGGAGAGGCAACCCTATATAAGGAGAATTTACCAAATCAATAATTATCACCTAATAAAATAATTTCAATTATTCACTGTCCACCTATAAGATATTCACATATTTATCACAAGCATTAACTACCACCAAACCACCACAACCTCATTAGAATTCCCAACATTTAGTAGTCATCATTCAGGACCCTGTTGTCCATATTTTCCTTCATGAATTGGTTGACCATTGTTAAAGCCTATGCAACTTCTGTTACCTTTTGCATTTATCTTTCATAGTTTTTCCACCATTTCCACTTCTCATTCTAACCATTAACACATACAGCTGCGAAACCTTTCCATACAAATTTCTTGAGAAACCCCTAGCTAATACTACTATATGTTGCCTTTTCGATGCTTTCTAATTATACAATTCATCCATTGCTATAGAAGGTTCTCTCCTCACCCTAATATTGATGATCCTTCACTTTTCTTTAGTATCATAAATTGTAAAGTTACCATCACTGTTGTAGATGATTTGAAAGCTCTACAGTCATCCTTAGTTTTTGTTAGTAGCCATTGTGTGGTCAATTGCTTGATCTTCCTGTAAAGAAAAAAAAATAATTCTAATTGGCGATCTCCATGGTTATATAAGTTTTTCTCTCTTTCTCATCTAATTGACTTCCAATCCATTAGCCTCTTTATCAAGTTATCTAACCCGCATTTACTGGATCACTTTCTTGGACTACCAGGTTTACGATCTTCTCTTCTAGTTAACTAATTTGTTGTTACATTTGGTACAAGATGATTATCAACATCCATTTTCAGAATGTTGGACATTCGAGGGGCTTATATTCTATCAAGAGAACTGTTAATCTTTCTTTTGAACTGCTTATGAAGGATTACAACCATTGGATTTTTCTAGTTATGAACTTTTATAGGTAATCATTCTATATCATCAAATGTTGGAAGGCAAATTATTGGGTGATATGACTACTATCTATCAAGGTATTTCTATCTACTCATTCTTCATGTTCTCAATTGTTAGTTTCATGGCTTAAAAATAAGAATTTTGTTTAGATGTCTGAATGAATTATGGTTTACATAGCTAGAAGTTTACATCTGATAGAAAAATTGAAGATCTTTTTCATGAGATTAAGTAATTTGAGTCATAATATTAACTTTGTTAATGAATGTTATACTGACCCGATATAAATATATGCGTACTAAAATTTTTTTCTCTGACAACGGTGCCAAAAACTTAACCCGAAGTCCTCTGAAGATCAACGTCCTAATTAATGCTTTCAAAAATATATGTTATAAATAATAATAGCGACTAGTGTATACAAATATAATTTTATGAAAAATATTTTACAAACTAGGGGTTCTACGCAAGTATACGTATCGTTTCAAGTAATATAAGGCTTTGAAACAAAGACCCCAGTATCGTTCCCACGAGGATAGAGTTATAGATCTTTAAATATTTTTATTTTAAAGTAATTCTTTTATAATTAAAAATAAAATATCTTTAATTTACTAGATGCAATAATAAAGCAAAAATAAAATAATTGATGTAAATAGCAATAAGAAAACAACTTTCTTCTTTTCAATTAATCCAAGATTTTCTAAGATAATGATAATATTCGTGGAGAATATAAATTTATGGTATTGTGCCAAAGAGAAGCATTCATATTCTTTACCCTTTGATCCAGGTGCAAAGAACATTAGCTAACCTATAGATCAGGTCCGGATGTATTGTTAGTAGAATGGGTTAATCTAGACTCACACTACTAGATGTCCAAAGGTGGCTATGGTCGGCCCTACTAGTGACCCTTTCCTTTTGTATAAACCAAATCATAAGATTTTAGTCTGTCACTCTAAAAACTTATCAATTCTACGCCCAATATATAACATCTTCCTATTTATTTGCACTTCACCTTAAATAACCCATACAAGGCCTTCGACTACCCAAGGATTCATGTGATATCTACAAGTTAAGAATTTATCTCCTTCTAGGTCTCAAAACTCTTCAACAGGTTTTAATAATTTAAATGAACAATTTAAATAGTAAATTAAGAACCGGTATTAATATCATCATAATGTTTTGAAAATATATGATTTTTAGTTCTCCGATGAATTTTGTATTATCTTATTTATCTTTTCATAATTGAAAGGAGAAAGTAAAGTAACTACTCAGAACACATTGAAATTAAATAAGAAAACATAATAAATAAACTTTGAATCAAAATAAAAATACTTATCTTAGATGTTTCTTCTACTGAACTTCTGATTCCTATTGACTCCACAGCGTAATGAACTTACAGATGCACCAACACTTTCAAACTCTAAATACAAACTCTAAAATAAACTCACTAATTTATGAAGGAAAGTAAAAAGGTGGCCCTAATATGATCTCTCTAATTCTCTCTCTAGATTGGACTCTAGATAGGGAGGGTAGATGGGGCGTTTTTCTCTGAAGGAATACCCTCATATTTTTAGGCTTCAAGGGTTGCCTCAAGACACCTCTTCAAAATGTGTCCACATTCAATGAATCTTCTAGAAGGTGTGTCTGGCGCCTAGGCACCAGACACCGCGTCCAGTTCTTCGAACCTCTTCACTTTGGATCGCACCTCTTCGCGATTAAAACCGTTTTGAATTTCCAAATACATTGTATCACATGTCCTATAAACCAGGAACAACTGTCAGTCTTCTAGAAGGTCCAATAACGCTCACACCATCAAAATAACCTTCCAAAAGTCGTAAAAAACTTAATAGTTTTCTGTATCGAGCTAGCACTTAGGCGCCAGACTCTAGCGCCTAGGCGCCAGGCCATTAATATCGATAATTTTGCATTTTGGCTCTATTTTTGCTCCTTTTTCATATTTTTCTCCTTCTTGAACATTTTTGCATCACCTACATCCAAAAATACAAAAATACCTTTCATTAAAGCACAATATCCTTAAAATTTAATAAAAATCAAGGCATAAAAATAGGTATTTTTTTCTTGGATCAATATCCCCCAAACTTAAACTTTACTTGTCCTCAAGTAACCCTTTTTACTATATAAAATGTATATCATTTGGAATAAAAAGGTAAATATTTAAGACTTCTTATGATTTTTGATTTTATAAGGGCTTTAGTAAATCATTAACCAAATTTCGCTAACTAAGTTTAATTTTAAGAATTTAAAGAATATTCTAACTACCAAATCATAAGACTTCAAAAATTTTTCATTCACTTCGAAAATAATTATAGTTTATTATATTAAGATCACATAAATTATTCACCAGAAAAAGATCTTCATGAAATTCTTTTCTAATAAAAATACATGCATAAAAATTAAGTAATATATGTAATCGGTTTTCTTTTTATAAGTTAATTCAAGTGAAGCCAATTTTTGATTAGGCATTTCCTCAAGCTTCTCCTCTTTTTTTTTTAAGAAAAAAAAAACGAAGATTATTATATCTGGATAGCCTGTTAATGGTTTTGAACATCACTATCCTTAACTTATATTTTCAAACTTATACATTTTCACTTAATTATTATAACATACATAGATTTCAAAAAGAATTTCAATCTATTCTTTTTCGAGTTATAATTTTTGACTTCTTAATACTTCTAAAATTCAATTATCTCTACTATGAATAGAAAAATTTCTTAATCTTACTCTTCTTTAAGTTGAATAATTCTATTCTTAAAATCAATCAAAGTTCTTAAAATTTTTGATTAAGTCCACTAAATTATTTATAATTTCAAAAATTTAAGTCATCTTAAATAGATTCTTCATTTCTCATGTTATGTTAAAAATTTTTATTTTAAGAAAATATTAGTTCTTAAAGGACAAATAAAATTTAAATTTGAATGTATTTTCCCTTTCCCCCAAACTTAAGTTTTGGTCTATCATGAAATTTTTTTTTTTTTAAAGTGTATGAGAGAAAGAAAAACATAAATTTAAAAAGGAATTTTTATAAGTATGTGAAAAAAAAACATTCTAGAAAGAAAAATTTACTTCTACACATGCTTTTATGAATAATACTGAAATAATGAAGTAGGTATAAAAGTAAGCAGACTCATTAGTAATTAAATTAAATGACTATACTACTTATAATAACGAAATAGAACAACAATACTAACTACTAAACGAGTAGGTTGAAACTGAAATAAACATAAATTTATCCAAATTTCAATCTTAAACACAATACATTAAAAATACTCTAACAACAGTCTCAACACCCAACAATCCACACAAAGTACATAAACAAATCTAAACTAGCAAACAACAAACAACAATCAATACTAGCAAACAAACTAAACTAACAACAGACTTAGCACAATTCAAAGGTAAATCAGGCCACTAATCACTGTCTGTAGCCTCATCATCATCATTATCACCAAAAGAAAACTCAACATCCTTAGGATCAACATATGGTGAAAAACTAGGACAGGTAGGAAACTAAACATCATGCTCTCCCTTCAGGAATCTAACGAGAGCTTCATCATACTCAGCATTGTAACTACTCTTCCTCTGGGTATACTCAGATAAATGATCAATTTTCTTATCAATAGAATCAACTCTGCAGTGAGTTTGAAATAACTCATGCTGCTGCTTCAGAAATTGATCATGCATCGATTCCCAAAAACTAGATGGTGGCTCAGCAGTTGAAGTAGGAGGTCTGGAAGTGGAAGGTCTACCTGAAGTGTGTGCAAAAGTAGAAGGAGCGGTCGATCTCTTCCCTCAAAGACGATCATAGATACTAACACTCTCCTGCCCAATTGGCTTGGTAGACTTCGACTTCTCCTCGAAATATCAGTAGTGATTCCATTGCTAACACATAAAGAATAGATCAAAGCTGGGAATCTCAGTCCCACAGAAGTGCTGGATCTAGCAGTGGACTCCACAGAATCATAAATAATACTACCGACATCTATCAGCTTCCTCTCCTGAATGCAGTAGTTTAAGATAGTTCTATCTCTGGTAACTTCACTCAGGTGGTTGGAAGTTAGAAGTCTAGCAGAAATAAAATAATGCCAAGCCTTTGAAACACCATTTAGCTTAGAGGATTTGAAGTTTACCCATTTTTCTTTCCGAATCTTCCAGGCTCCAGTGCCGTCAGTCAAATAAGCAATAATCATCTCAAGATCTCCCTCAAATGGAGATAATCCAGAATAGTGGCACTCGATTGTAGGTGGCAGTCCATAAAACACATTGATCCTCTCCGGAGTAAATCCTATTCCAATACCTCTGACGAAGACTTTGTAGTCTTCCGCATCTAAAAAGTTAGCATAAAATTCGCGAACGACTGGAATAACAACAACAGCAGTGAAATAACAAAATCGTTGCCAGTTGTGCGCAACGATTGTGTTCTCGATCATTTCACCTGGATTGTAAAAGCTTCGCTCTGAGATAAATTTTCTCGACGTCGTAAATTCGTGATATCAAAAATACGCTGCCACAGTCGCGAACTTGCTATTGTCAAAATTTTCTCGTCCCTTCCCTCGCTTAGATTTCAGTGTCATCTAAATGTGAAAGAAAACAAGAACAAATTTAGGAATCAAATATTTAAACTCTTTTTAAATTTAAGAAACTTAAAATAAGTTTAAAAATCCAAATAGAATACCTAAAAATCAAAATTTTTCTCAAAATTTTGTTTTTTAGCAAAACATAGGAAAAACTATGGTGAAAATAAAAAATAAATGGATTAGAGTGTAGATCTGACCTCGAGACGAAGAAATCAAGTGATTTCGAGCCCAAATACTTGATGTTTTGACCTCAAAATGGATCTAAGAGGTGTATTTTCGCGAAAATGGGGTAGGAGATGAAGCTTAGGCGTCATCCATGGCTAATGGGGTTTATATGGTGTTTTTCGGGTAAGCAGGCCAAACCGGCTCTTAGGAACCGAATTCTGGCGCCTAGGCGCCAGACTCGCCTTTCACAAAAATCACTCTAAAAATTTTATTTTCCACCAAAATTCGTAAATTCAACTTCCAATTACTCATATTAGAGTAGGGCTTCAGTTTCTAACTTCCAAAACATTTTTCAAAAATTTTTTAAAAATTAAATATTAGATCCACCAATCAAACACAAGGTTTAAATCAAACTCCTCTAATTTCTATTTATAATCTTCAATATTGGCTCAATACACTTCAGATAAGTATAATATAATGATTCAAGTCTTAGCACACAATCTAACACAATTTGAAAATAAATAGAACACACATTGAACATGAAAGTAAATACACAAACAAACACAATCGATTCACTATATCGATACAACTACTCACTAGATAAATCACGATCTCACCAATCAATATCTAATTTCCATTATCTTCACAAGGAAAACTATTCAGCCCACTTGGGAAGAACACTAATGCTCTTGGAAAATCCGTAGCCGTTTTCTCGTCGATCCAATTGTTCTTCACATACATCTCCACTTGAGCATCTTGATAAGCCGCTAGATGATCAAATTGAAGTTTCGCTTGCCATTCCAGATGTTCAATCTGATGATACATCTCATGGAGGCGATCTCCACTGCTTTTGAAATCCGCTTCAAATTTATCAAGACGACTAGAAATTTTCTCCAAACTTATAGCGATGGAACCATTGAAGTAGGGTTGAGGATCTTTTGAACCTTTGTCTCTAGCCTCTTCTCCAAGATTTCTCCTCTCCATTTCTTCAAAAATCCTCTCTAATCTCTCAAGAATGGTGTGTATGGGTCGAAATAATGATTGCATAGGGATTGGGGACGAAGATGGGTTAATTTAAAGGTGAAAATCGTGTGAAAAACTGATATTTTCGGTTTTTACACGACCCAGTAACCGTGGCGCTTATGCGCCAAATCTGGCGCCTAGGCGCCGGACCCATCGACACACAGCTTATTCTGGTGCTTAGGCGCCGAATTCTGGCGCCTAGGCGCCGGAATCATGTTCGACTCTGTTTTGTTTAACGTCAAATTTCAAGGTTTCGTTCTCCAAAAATAGGTAAATTATAATGGTAAGATCGAACAATCTCAATAACACAATTATACATAATTTCAATGAAGGTTAACTTGATCTCCTTTTTACTCACATATGAAATGGAGTGATCCAAAGTCCAAACTTTATATACTTCAAGATAATTTTTAATTTTCTGAAGTTATATAAAATTAGTCAAGACTGAGGCTTAACCATACATTAAAAATGTAAAAACAGTCTAAAAATAAAATCTATGGGTTGCCTCCCATTAAGCGCTTGGTTTAACTTCGTCAGCCCGACCTAAGTAATTCTTTAATCAGGTTGACTTAATTCATAAGCCTCTTTATAAATCTTTTTAATGTCTCTCAAATAAGGCTTTAATCTTAATCCATTAACTTTAAAAATTTTTCCCGTTTTGGGGTCTTTAATATCCACAGCTCCATATTGGTATACTTTTTCTATTATATATGGTCCTATCCATTTTGATCTCAATTTTCCAAAAAAAAGTCTTAAACGAGTATTAAATAGTAATAATTCTTGTACAGACTCAAATATTTTTCCTGAAATCTTTTTATCATGTAAAACCTTCATTTTCTCTTTATAAATTTTTGCATTATCATATGGTTTATTTCTTATTTCATCCATCTCATTTAATTGCAATAATCATTTTTCTCCTGTAGTATTCAAATCAGAATTAAACTCCTTTATCGTCCAATAAGCTTTATGTTCAAGTTCAACGAGGTAAGTGACGGTGTTTTCCAAAAACTAACCGGTAAGGTGACATTCGATTGGTGTCTTCTAAGTCGTTCTATAAGCCCATAATGCGGAATCAAGTCTATCAACCCAATCAGTTCTTTTAAGATTAACAGTCTTCTCTAAAATTCTTTTAATTTCTCTGTTTGATACTTCAGTCATTCCACTTATTTGTGGGTGATATGCAGTTGCAATTTTATGTTTGATTCCAAGTATTTGCAGTAATGATTGAATTCTTCTATTTCTAAAATGACTTCCACCATCTATGATAATTACCTTAGGCATTCCAAATCTTGAAAAAATCATCTTCTTTAAAAATTTAGATACACTTTTGGAGTCACAATTAGGCAAAGCTACAACTTCAATCCACTTTGAAACATAATCAACTGCTAATAAAATATAAATTTTTCCAAATGATGGTACAAATGGTCCTATAAAGTCTAAACCCCATATATCAAAAATTTCAACTTCCAATATATAGTTTAAAGACATTTCATCTTTCTTGGATATATTTCCCATTCTTTGACATTGATCACATGTTTTAACATAATGTCTCACATCTCTGAATAAAGTAGGCTAATAAAATCCTGAATTTAAAATTTTAAATGCAGTTTTATCTACTCCAAAGTGTTCTCCAAAATCAGAATCATGACATTTTTGAATAATAGCAAAAGTTTCTTCATAAGGTACGCATCTTCCAATTATAAAACTCTTCCTAATTTAAATAAATGAGGATATTCCCAAATATAATATTTAGCATCATTTTTAAATTTCTTAATAAATTTTTCATCCAATCCATAAGGTAGAATATTACTAACTAAATAGTTAACTATATCCGCATACCAAGGTGTTTGGTATCCTTGAATAACATATAAATGTTCATCAGGAAATTTCTCATTTATGTTTTCTTCAGTAATAACATCATTCTTAATTCTAGATAAATGATCAGCAATTTGGTTGTCCGTTCCTTTTCTATCCACTATTTGAAAATCAAATTCTTGTAGAAGTAAAACCCATCTTATCAGTCTAGGTTTAGCATCCTTTTTTGACATTAGATATTTAATAGCGGAATGATCAGTATGAACTATGCATTTAGTACCAAGAAGATAAGGTCTAAATTTATCAAAGGCATATACTATAGCTAGAAGCTCTTTCTCAGTAGTAGTGTAATTTCTTTGAGTTTCAGTAAGAGTTTTACTAGCATAATATATAATTTTGAAATTTTTTTCATATTTTTGTTCCAATACAACTCCAATTGCAAAATCACTTGCATCGCACATTAATTCAAAAGATTTATTCCAATTAGGTGCAACAATGATAGGTGCAGTAATCAATTTTTCTTTTAAAATATTAAAAACATTAACACAGCCTTTGTTAAATTCAAATTTAGCATCTTTTTCTAATAAATGACAAAGAGGTTTAGAAATTTTAGAAAAATCCTTTATATATCTTCTATAAAATCCAGCATGACCTAGAAAACTTCTCACATCAGTAACAGTAGTAGGTGGTTGTAATTCAGCAATAATTTTCACTTTTGTTTGATCTACTTCCATCCATTTTTGTGAAACTTTGTGACCAAGAACAATGCATTCTGTGACCATGAATTGACATTTTTCCCAGTTAAGAACTAAATTTGTTTCTTCACATCTTTTCAGAACTTTGGAAATATTTTTCAAACAAGATTCAAAAGAAGTTCCAAAAACTGAAAAATCGTCCATGAATATTTCAATTCTTTTATCAATCAAATCATAAAATATTGACATCATACATCTTTGAAAAGTTGTAGATGCATTACATAAACCAAAAGACATTCTTCTAAAAACAAATGTTCCATAAGGACTTGTAAATGTTGTTTTCTCTTGGTCCTCAGGAGCGACAGGTAATTGATGATAACCAGAATATCCATTCAAAAAACAGAAATATGAGTGCCCAGCTAATTTATCAAGCATTTGATCCAAGAAAGGTAAAGGAAAATGATCTTTTCTAGTGACGTCATTTAATTTCCTATAATCAATGCAAATTCGCCATCCAGTAACATGTCTTGTAGGAATTAGTTCATTTTTATCATTGACAATGACAGTTACTCCTTTCTTTGGACACAATGAATAGGACTTACCCATTGGCTATCTGAAATAGGATAAATAATATCAGCATATAACCATTTAACAATTTCTTTTTTAACAACCTTTTTCATGATAAGATTTAATCTTCTTTGCGGTTCAATAGTAGGTTTAAAATTTTCTTCCATTAAAATTCTATGCATACAAATGGATGGGCTTATTCCTCTTATGTCAGCAATAGTCCAACCAAAAGCTTTTTTATAATTCTTTAACACTCCTATTAATTTTTCTTCTTGATCTAAACTTAGCTCAGAAGAAATAATAACAGGTAAAGTTAATTAATTTCCCAAAAATGCATACTTTAAATGTGAAGGTAACATTTTTAATTCCAGTTCAGGGGCTTTTTTAATTGAGGGTAAAATTATATCATTTTGAGTTATGTCCAAAGTTTCCCAATTATCTTTAATATAATGAGTTTATTCTTCTTTTAGTTCTTCATCTTCATCGGTTAATAATTCAAAATTTTCTTTAGAAATTACTTTACATTTTTCTTGATAATGTTTCTCAATTAAATAATCAATTATATCCATTCGATAACATTTTTCTTTGTCAGGGTACTTCATTGATTTAAGGACATTAAATTTAATCTCTTGATCATTAACTCTCATGGTTAATTCTCCTTTTTGCACATCAATCATAGCTCGTCCGGTCGCTAGAAAAGGTCTCCCTAAAATAATAAGTATTTCTTTATCTTCTTCCATATCAAGTACAATGAAATCTACAGGGAAGATAAATTTATCTACTTTAACAAGAACATCCTCTATAACTCCTTTAGGGTAAGTGATAGATCTATCAGCTAACGGAAGGGTTACAGTGGTGGGAGTAATCTCTCCTAAATTCAACTTTCAAAAAATAGAAAATAACATGAGATTAATACTTGCTCCTAAATCGCATAAAGCTTTTCCACAAAACTTTTCTCCAATAGCACAAGGTATAGTAAACTTCCAGGATCTTTAAGTTTTTGAGGTAATTTCTTTTGAATTATTGCACTACATTCTTCACTTAATGTAACAGTTTCAAAAGCTTCAAATTTTTGTTTCTTACTTAAATTATCCTTCATAAATTTTGCATAAGTTGACATCTGTTCCAAAGCTTCAGCAAAACGTATATTTATAGTAAGTTTCTTAAAAATTTTAAAGAACTTATAAAATTGATGATCGAAGCTTCTGCTGTTTAAGTCTTTGAGGAAAAGGTGGTGGTGGTTTTTCAACTTCCATATTAATAGAAATATCAGTTTGATCTTTATTAGGAGAAGGAGTTTCTTTAAATTTTTCAATCTCTTCAACCTCAATCTCATTTTCAATTTCATTCTGCATTCTTTCTTTTATTTCTTTTCCACTTCTAATTTGTACAGCTTTAACATGTTCATGTTTTTTTCCAGTTTCTTTTGGATTGATTTCAACATTACTAGGAAGTGTTCCTGGGGGTCTATAATTAATTAAATTAGCGATTTGTCCCATTTGATTCTCAATATTACGAATAACAGTGTTTTGATTTTGTAATTGATTACTTAGTTGTAAAATTAATTTTTCTATAATTAACTTTTTCTGTTGATTGTTAAATCCAGGTGGTTTATAGTTTGAATTAACTTGATTATTCCAATTTCCAGTGGGATGAGATTGATTATTACCCCATTGTTTTGAATTATTCCAGTTAAAATTAGGATGATTTTTCCATCCAGGATTATAATAATTTGAATAAGGATTATTTTTACTAGCAATAGCTTGTAAAGTTTCAATAGTTTGAGAATCTTCACTATTAGGAGAGTTATTATATGATATATTAATAGCGAAACTATCTAATTTCTTAGACATTGCTGCTACTTGTGAAGCTAAAATAGAAAAGACTTCATTATCATGAATAGTTTCCATTCTTTTAGGATTAATCTTTTCAGAAGGCCATTGAAAATTATTGTTAGCCATTTCTTCAATTAAAGTGTATGCTTCTTCAAATGATCTAGACATTAAAGAACCTCTAGCAGCAACATCAATAATTGATTTTAAAGATCCAATTAATCCATTATAAAATGTTTGAATAATTAACCAATCAGGTAAAGCATGATGAGGACATTTTCTTAATAGTTCTTTAAATCTTTCCCAAGTTTCATAAATTGTCTCCCGATCAAATTGACTAAATGAAGTAATATCATTTCTTAATTTAACGAGTTTTAGAAGGAGGAAAATATTTAGCAAGGAATTTTTGTGTCATTTCGACTCATGTTTTAATAGAACTCGTTGCTAATGAGTTCGACCACATCTTTGCTTTATCTCTTAAAGAAAAATGAAAGAGTCTAAGCCTAATAACATCATCAGAAACATTGTTATATTTAAAGGTAGAACAAAGTTCTAAAAAACTAGCAAGGTGTAAATTTGGATCCTCATTTGGTGTTCCACTAAATTGATTGTTTTGAACCATTTGAATAATAGACGGTTTAAGCTCAAAAGAATTAGCATCTACGGTGGGTATTTGAATACTACTATGAAGTTCATCAACTGTAGGGTTAGCATAATCCCTTAATGATTTATAAATATTTTGATCATTAATTTCAATTGGATTTTGTAAATTGTTATGTAAATTAGTCATTTCTTGAAATTTTTGAATTTGTTTTCCTTTTTTAATTCTTCTAACAGTTCTTTCTAATTCAGAATCCAAAGGTAATAATCCTTCAGATCCAGAACTACGCATAAAGAGTCAATTAGCAAGAATTAAAATAAATATTATTATTATATATATATTTTTTATTTTTTTGTAATAAAGAAAAATGAATAAAATAAAAATACTTAAAATCTAAAAGTTTGTCTCTGCTCTCCCCAGCAACGGCACCAAAAACTTGACCCGATATAAATATATGTGTACTAAAATCTTCTTCTCTGGTAACGGTGCCAAAAACTTGACCCGAAGTCCTCTGAAGATCAACGTACTAAATAATGCTTTCAAAAATATATGTTATAAATAATAATAGTGACTAGTGTATATAAATATAATTTTACAGAAAATATTTTACACACTAGGGGTTCTACGCAAGTATACATATCGTTTTAAGTAATATATGGCTTTGAAACAAAGACCCCAGTATCGTTCCCACGAGGAGAGAGTAATAGATCTTTAAATATTTTTATTTTAAAGTATTTCTTTTATAATTAAAAATAAAATGTCTTTAATTTACTAGATGCGATAATAAAACAGAAATAAAATAATTGATGTAAATAGCAATAAGAAAGCAACTTTCTTCCTTTCAATTAATCCAAAATTTTCTAAGATAATGATAATATTCGTGGAGAATATAAATTTATAGTATTGTGCTAAATAGAAGCATTCATATTCTTTACCCTTTGATCCAAGTGTAAAGAACATTGTCAAGCCTATAGATCAGGTCCGGATGTATTGTTAGTAGAGTGGGTTAATCTAGACTCACACTACTAGATGTCCAAGGGTGGCTATGGTCGGCCTTACTAGTGACCCTTTCCTTTTGTATAAACCAAATCATAAGATTTTAGTCTGTCACTCTAAAAACTTATCAATTCTACGCCCAATATATAACATCTTCCTATTTTTTTGCACTTGACTTGAATAACCCGCACAGAGGCCTTCGACTACCCAAGGATTCATGTGATATCTACAAGTTAAGAATTTATCTCCTTCTAGGTCTCAAAACTCTTCAACATGTTTTAACAATTTATATGGCCAATTTAAATAGTAAATTAAGAACCGATATTAATATCATCACAATGTTTTGAAAATATATGATTTTTAATTCTCCGACAAATTTTGTATTATCTTATTTATTTTTTCATAATTGAATGGAGAAAGTAAAGTAACTACTCAGAACACATTGAAATTAAATAACAAAACATAATAAATAAACTTTGAATCAAAATAAAAATACTTATCTTAGATGTTTCTTCTACTGAACTTCTGATTCCTACTGACTCCACAGCGTAATGAACTTACAGTTGCACCAACTCTTTCAAACTCTAAATACAAACTCTAAAATAAACTCACTAATTTATGAAGGAAAGTAAAAAGGTGGCCCTAATATGATCTCTCTAATTCTCTCTCTAGATTGGACTCTAAATAGGGAGGGTAGATGGGGCGTTTTTCTCTGAAGGAATATCCTCCTATTTATAGGCTTCAAGGGTTGCCTCAAGGCACCTCTTCAAAATGTGTCCACATTCAATGAATCTTCTAGAAGGTGTGTCTGGCGCCTAGGCGCCGGACACCGCGTCCAGTTCTTTGCACCTCTTCACTTTGGATCGCACCTTTTCACGATTAAAACCATTTTGAAGCGTCCAAATACAACTGCCAGTCTTCTAGAAGGTCCAATAACCGCTCACACCGTCAAAATAACCGCCCAAAAGTCATCAAAAACTTAACAGTTTTTTGTATCGAGCTAGCGTTTAGGCGCCGGACTTTGGCGCCTAGGCGCCAGACCATTAATTTCGACAATTTTGCATTTTGGCTCTACTTTTGCTCCTTTTTGCTCCTTTTTGCTCCTTTTTCATATTTTTCTCCTTCTTGAACATTTTTACATCACTTACATCCAAAAACACAAAAATACCTTTCATTAAAGCATAATATCCTTAAAATTTAATAAAAATCAAGGCATAAAATATGTACTTTTTTCTTGGATCATATACTGCATTAGATTAAATCTTATTTTTACACCTTAAAATTTACCTTGTCCATAAAAATAAATTATTTACTTTGGATTCTCTATTTAGCAAACATTTTGGATGTTTGACTACAAAAATAATTGAGACATTCGTTGCTAAAGTGCTACTAAAAAATAATGTTGCTTACGAAAGCCGGTAAGAAGTCCCTAATACACCCTACCATACATCTCACCAAAAATAAAATAAAAAAACCTATGGGACTACTCTCAAAAAAAAAAAAAAAAACAACTCACCCCATCTATGAACTCAAAAACAAAAAACAAAGAAGAATTTGCTAAATTGAACTCCAAGCTTAGCAATCCAGTCAGCCGCTTTATTTCCATCTCTTACGGTGTGCTTCCAGCAAATGTTCAAATTCCTGGTCAAATCATCAATTCTTTTCATCTGCATATTAATGCTTCAATGATAATTCATCTTGTACCTGCAGTAGCTCCAATGAATTAAAGAATCTGTTTCTAAAATAATATATTTCCAGTCAAATTTCTTGGCAATCATCAAACCAAAAACCACAGCATCAGCTTCAACAACCAATGGTGAGATGGAAATAGCAACAGACACAAACTAGTAAAAATCAGATCCTAAAAAATCCCTAAGAACATATCCAATATTAGTAGTATTAGATATCTAGCTTCCATCAACATTTATTTTAATGAAAGGAGCAAAAGGCTTACACCATTTAATTCAAATACATTCCTTTTCCTTAATATTAATAGAAATATTCAGCTTAGAAAAACATCATTTAGATTACCGTTATTATTACCTTTAACACCATTCTAAGTAAGGATTTGAATAAGATAATTAAGGATCAGCCTAAAAGTATTATTAAAATTAGGCACCTCGTCATTATGCTTAGCATTATTTCTCGTTAACTAAATATACCAAAAAACAACAGTAAGAATATTAGAGAAAAATGTATAGTCAAGAATTTTTCAATTCTCATAATTATTATCAATATCAATATAATTATCAAATTCCTACTACAATTAAAAAGATTAATAACCTTATTCCAAATGTCATTGGCAAACTTGCAGTTAACAAACAAAGGCATAATAGTTTCCTCATAATTCTTTCAAGCAGACAGCGTGAAGGTATTCTGAGTCCATTCATTTTAAAAATATCATCACAAGAAAAATCTTGTGAAATAATCTCCAAATGAAAAAGGATTGGGAAGGCTTCACCCGAGTATTTCAAATCCACTTAAGGTCGTTCCCTTGAAAAGTTTGAAAATAATTAGCAATAGTTATAGCAATAGTATCTCCCACTTTACCTGACTTTAGGAATATCCTTGCTCATGCTGTTAATTGGGATGTTGGTAATGAAATTACATCAGATTGATGAAGCAACTGAATTAAATCCTCCTAAATCCAATGATTCTATGTCACATGTCCTTCACTTTACATTTAATTTATTGTGTACCTCCATAGATATCCACTAAAACACCATTACCCAACCAGTCATCAAACCAAAATGAACAATTACCATTGCCAACATCCTAACTAGTTAAACCATCAGTAATCTTAGAAACTTTCAACATCTCTTTCCAAATATAAGAATCGTATTTGGAAAGAGTTGTTGTTAAAGAATGGAAATTATTAAATACTTAGCTTCCAAAAGTGAAGCCCAAAAAGGTTAAGCATGTATATTTTTTAATTCTTTTAAAATGTCTAATCTCATATGTTTATAAAACTTATTTTTTATGATTTTTTTTTAGAAAATTAAATTTAAGTTAGAGTGTTTGATTTAAGAATCATGGACTTAATTATCTTTAGTTAATAAATTAAATCTAAAGTATATCTTTTTCAAGTTTTTAAGGCTTGTTATGCTAAGGAAAAAATGCTCAGAAAATTAATTTAGAAACCAATTTTTGAATGACTATTTACATTACTTTTTAAGTTAAAATACAAATATTTTTTAATTTCAGGATATCCAAATATGATTTACTACTGCAAGTTACCGTCCTAAGTATATATATATATATATATATATATATTACTTCAAGAAAATGTCACATGAAAAATTATTCTCCCATGCTTATTTCATATCCTACATATGCCACACAAGGTATTTCACAATTGTTACAAGAAACAACATTTGTAAACAGGGAATTTGCATGACTATAATAATATATATAAGGAAAATTTTGCATATCACAAGAAAATAACACAAGGAGCAGTTCAACACAACAATCAATGCATGCTAATAATGATGTAAATAGATATAAAATAACTTCTAACAAGGCATATACTAGTACAATACTATCCAATGCAGAAATCTTCCCAAATAGCATGTAGTAACATCATATCACAAAATGGTCTTTATCATAACTTAGCACAAATATATATTCTCCAAATCATAATAAGAGAATCACTGTCCATAATATGACACCCCAAAAATCAATAAGATCACACCATACAACCAAATAAAACACCTAAAAAAGCAGAACCAACTCAACACAAGGAAGATCTATCAATGCAAGTGTACTCCTCATCATCCTCATCTTCATCATTGTTCATCGGCCGTGGTATCGTTGTAAAGCTAAATTGTGGAGGAGTAGGGTACACTAGAAGATCCAACCCCATGTTTCACTGATTACCTTGATGCAGCTTTTGCTCCGCAATGTGATATTAACCTAGATAGTCATACTAGAAGAAAGGTAATATCATTTACACCAACCATGTTTTTCATCATTTTATGAATGTTATTGCTTTTGCCTTGCACCATATTAGTTAATATTAGTATCCATTGTAAGTTTTATATTGGAGAAATGCTCAACAATAATTATATATGATGCGCCTGGGAAAGTATATTTCTTACAGAATTCTCTGATTGAATATTACATGTAATGTGTAATTAAAGAAGGAGCACACAGATGATTGGGTTTTTCATTGTTGCTAAGATTATATTTCAATTAAATAATATATGCAATAACATACCCTATCAATATATTTCGTTGACAGTTAATTTTAAATCACAAAAACGATAATTTTTTTAATATAATGAATAATCATATTTCTTTCATTAAATATATCATAACTCATACAGTAGTAATTTACCAAAAAATAAAAAGAGTAGGTTATTGTTATCTTATCTCTAACTTTTAGAATAATATTACATCAAAACATGTATTGGATAACTTGTGCACTCTAGAAAAGGGATCGACAAATGATAACTATTAAGGATTAGCTTTATAAAAGTATGTTTACATTTTTTAAATAAAAAGATGACATGGCTAAGACAACATGTAGACATCTCATTGAATTATAAATATGTATGAAGTTATGGAAGTTATCCATAGTAACTTTTAACTGCATATTACAAACATACGAGTGACGATGGGGTGATTTTCATCTTCTTAGAGATTCATAAATAGGTGAAATAGAAATTCTAAGTGAAAGTAATGACTGTGAAATAATTAATCAGAAAATTCTTCCAGCATAGTAGAGATTTGCAATGGATGAGAGAGCAAGTTTAAGTGAGAATTATGAGTGTTATTTTAAATATTTATATTAAAATTACAAGAATAAAAATGCATAACTACAAAATAGTTATAATTTTATTCAAATAGTTATATATCTATTAATAATGATTGTGACTTCAAAAAATAGTTTTTTAAGGAATCACTATATACAACCTATTTAAGACTGCAAAAAAAAAATCAATTTTTTCTTTTCTAAATTTTAAAACTCTATTCAAACTAAGCCATTTAAATATCATTCAAGAAATGCCTAAGGGACTGAGAGGGAGAGAGGGGAACAAAGAAAGCAATAGCACAATATGAAACAATAAAATCGTGTAACCTTTATTCAGGCAATGAGCCCCCTACTTATAAGCGTGGTGTGAGATCTACAATTATATTTTGTACCCCTAGAATACATAGATACAGAGGGACTATATTATTCAATAGGTGAATTTAGTGTCAGGAACCTGAAATAGCATCAATTTGGATGGTGTCAGTAGCCAACTGTGTGGTCCGACCAAACAGGGCTTGCCGGATGGGATCGGGATCCCATGTTGAGCCTTCAAAGGTTCGATTGTCTATACATTGAAGTACCGAAACAATTTCCGGTTAGCTCTAAGAGAGTATTTGAGTTTAGTTTGTATGAGGTCTATCTTACTTCCATTCTATAGGTGCCGCTCGACAAGATGTGAAATTTTGGGTCGGTTCTGATAGGCCCCGGGGTGCCACTTGACTACTTCTGCCGATCATCTGACCACTTTAAGATTTGTGATGACACATTTTTGATGTGGATCATCATAGTTATTTTTAAATCATATAAGAAAATCTTTAAATTGTGTATAAATATCAAATCTTTATGATCCTCAAGATATAGTTCTTGATTTGCAAACATATCTTAATATAAAAATTATTTAAATTATACAACTTATATTAATTTAATGTATTTTATAATTATTATTTTAAGCATAAGATATGGGTGATTTATTATGCATTTAATCTTAAGACTATTGGGAAAGTTTTCGCAAAATATAATCTTTTTACTAGCTTGTAATCTTATAATGTAGCCTAACATTATCACTAATAATCAATCAAAAGTAATATAAATTTTTCATATAGATCTATTTAGATCTAATTACATTTTGATAATGAATATTTGGATTAATTTTCAAGAAACATTTCCTTTAAATTCATTTAATTCATCTTATGTAGTTACCGCGTAATTTCTTCTCAACAGTTCTTTGATTAGCGTTATTTTAACTCAGTTATATGAATAATGAATGAATAAACTACTTCTTATAATATGATTTTATCATAAAATTATTAGAATGATCAACTATGTTTAAATCCTCTAGATAACTTGTAAGAATTAAATGTCATTTAATCATACAAATTTTGATCATAGTTGTTATCAAGACTTTTTATTCTTAATCTATTAATATCTTCCTCATGCACTAATTATTTTTTAGCCATCTTATTTTACATGAATACAATATTTTTCTATGCAGCTTTAAATGTTTAGGATATACTTCATCATCTGATTTATTTTAAGTTTTAAATTGACCATTCCCATTACTAATGGCATAGTCATTACATTAAAAAAATGTACATAAATAATCAAATAGTTTTTCTCATAAAACATTGGTCGTATAAAGTTTATTTTTTGTTAAATATTAACTAAGATTAATCCTATTATTTGCATAACTTGTTGTGTTTATCGCTACTACCCAAAAATATATTAGAGCTTATATACATCAAGCATTGACATCATGATTTTGTTCTTCCATTTTGCAACACCATTTAGTAGGAGTATTATGCAACCAAATGATATATTTATTTCCATTTTTATTGTAGTATCTTTTAAATGTTTTGTTCTTAGATTATTCTTTTTGAATCAATTGAATCCTGGGTTTTAACTATGCTTCCTTTGTTATACGTGACTAAGAAATTTCTTAATATTTATATATACATCATTTTTATTTTTGCTGACTAATACCTAGCAATATTTTGAGAAGTTATCAATAGTAACAATAGCATATTTTTTCCTCCAAATTTGTTAGTTGATTGGTTGCATACAAAAGTCATATTTAACAATCTAAGCAGTTTAAAAGTAGTTATAATTGTAATATTTAGAAAGATGATGGTGGTGGGTAGCTCTTCAGTGAGATCAATAAAGTTATTGTGTTTTCAGTTTAACATCTAATGATTAGATAGAGTTTGGGGTGGGGCAATATAGTGATTAGAATGCCTCTATTGAACTAGATTAGGCTAGTTTTTTGGTTGATCATCTCCTTAGAAAAGTGATTCCAGGTTTGGTAAATGGTTAAAGATTCTTATGAGTGATTATGTTAGGAGTTGTAATTATTATTTGGGGTATATGATTAAATTTGAAGGGCTTTATTTGAGTGTCAGTGGGTAGACAAACCAAATAGGCTCGATTCTTGTCTGGCTTGGTCGAGAATCGTTATTAGGAATGTTGAAGTGATTTTAAGGGCTGAGTTGTGTAGTGGATGATATTTTAAAATTATAAGGTTAATAAGAAAATTTTAATAAGGTTGAGAACTGGACATAAGATAATAGAAAATAAAATAAAAATAGAATAAAGTTAACTACCTAATAAAGAGTGCACTTGAAGCCTCCAAACACCAGGTGAAAGATGATAATTTTTTTACTCAAAATTTAACCCATAACTTAAATAAGTTACTACCTACATATCCCCATTTATATATATTCTTATTAAAAAAACTTTAAAAGGAAAGACGAGAAAAACATGGAGAGAAATATAGGTTATCATTAATGGAGGACGGTGTCAACTACATTAAATTATTCTCGTTTTTTTATGACCAATCTATAGAAGCCTCCAAATATGAAAAGTCAAAGCTTATAGAAACTAAATTTAAAATTTAAATATTAAAAAACAAATTTTAATTTGGCTCTTCAAGATGACCCCTAATTGAGCTCTTGTTGAGCTCTTTCTTAGGCTCTTATTTAGGCCCTTGTAAATGAACTTCTAAGAACATTTGCTTGATCTACGTAAGATACATCAAAAGATGATTTGGTTTACTTTCTACATGTGCAATCATTATATAGAGGATAAAATTTATAATTAAGTTTAGATAATCCAATAACTATATCTATAGTATAATCTTCCCAGTAGTGTGCACATTAGATTGAAATAACTTTTTTCCAAATATCTAATATTTTGAATTTCAATATATTTATTATAATTTATAAAGGTATTAAATTGATGATTTCTTCCTTGAGCATGCATGTTCTTTCTTCCTTGAGGACCCATCTTTGAAGGCAAGCATTTCTTGTAGATTCACAATTACATCTAACAATGTAATGCCCATAAGTTTGAATAAATATACTTTATAGTACTCTTAGATATAATGTTAGATGCTAAAAAAATAATGCTACACAAATTATTAAATTATTTAAAAATCAATTATACCGCACTTGCTTAACTCTAATAAACCAATTATTAACATTTACTCACAACTCTTACATTATACAAAATCAGTTTAAAAGAAGGAAGAAATAGGTGCATCACTTGTTTTAATGCTATCTTAAGGTAAAAAGAGATTGTCTTGTTTTGTTTTGCTCTATCAAATTTATTTCCCCATTTTAAAGCATGTAATTCTTGAACTTTTAGACTATATTTAGACCCACTAATATTCACATTTCTCAAAAAAATATGATTCTCTTTAAACTAGATATATATTTAACATTTATACTATTATGAATCCAAAAGTGTTTTGATTTGAATTATATATATCCATATACTCTTATGGACTATATCATCAATTATTAGGATATTTTAACTATCAACAAACTTATTAAAAAATAACCATATTCAATCTTTGATTAAAATTTTCAAAAATTTGAATCCAACTTTTATTAACAATGAAACCATTCTACGAGAGCAATAACTTGACCAAAGATATATTTTACTCCTCCGCACCAAGTATTTCTTCATAATTAGAGTTATTTTCTATGTGCAAACTCCATTAACTTTCTAGCAATAACCCAAAATGAATTTTTTTTTTTTTGGTCCAAACTTCTTCTAATAGTGGACTATATTTTCATCTTAGACTTTAACTTCGACTTTCGTTTTTCTTCATTATTCTATTTTACAAACACTAAGTTAAATATATAAGTTAAATATATAAGAGTGAATTCAAAATTGAATATTTCGATAACTAAGTTAAATATATACGAATAAAGAATTTCATTCTATTAAAAATAAATAAAATAAAGAAAGCACTTGGCAAGGTCTATCACAACAATAAAGTTCTATCTTTACAAACAAGAATGAAATTAGTCAATATCAAATTCCCTTTTAAAGGAGTAGTAAATTTTGAGAAACAAATAGAAACCCTTATAAGATGTGCTCATCAAATTTATTCTTCTTAACTCAACCATGTTTTCTTGATGAAGCTTTCATTGGATAAGCTATAAAATCTAGAGTTGAATTTAATTTAAATTTAATATTCTCATAGATAAAATGTGTCTTTCCTGTCATAAAAGATTGTCTTAATGAGGATTCCTTCGTGGTGGCAAACAAATTGTAACGGAAATTAATTACTATGGATTGGATGGAGGAGAATATGGGAAAAGATGAGGAACTTCTAAAGAGAATATGTGATTATAATAAACTACTTCATATGGTTTTATAGTACCGTGCACATTACTAATAAAAATAATAAGCTAATTAGAATTTTCTTACAAAATCATAATTCTATAGATTTAGAAATTAAATCATAGTAATATGAGATGGTCATTAAAAAAAAGTAGAAGGTATAGAATCTAGAATATATATTACATTTCCTGAAGTATATAAATATTTTTTCTGGAGTAATGATGGAATATATGTGGAAGTGATTTTGTCAACTTTTTTTTCAAAATGTTGACATATGGACAACTTAAATTTATATAATTGATAGCGAGTACATAACATTATAATATTTTCAACAACAATTCTTTATTACTTCACGTTGTTTTCCAATCCAAGTAAAATTTAAAATTAATGTGTAATATCTTCATTAATAGAAAACTGGTTAAATATAATCTTAAAAAAGAAGTCATGATGATATTCGTCTACACCCTCAATGGATGACTCTTAAAATTATTGTTCAAACTATGCGCACTTATACCTTGAGGATGTAGACGGAGGAATTTGAACCATTAAATAATGCCATCACCTGGAAATAAGTAGGCAATTATGACATCAACATTAAAATGTAAGTGCCTAAATCGCCTCTATTTGAAAGAATTAAAGAGGTCATTGGAACTAACCTAGTGAAAGAAATGTTTGCACAACTGCACCTTCCATAAAAATGTCGAGAGTATTAGAAAAAAAAGCTTCGAGATAAAAACATCAGCATTTGTTAAGGTTTGATAAGAATAGCCTACATCTACTAATGATACAAAATAAATCACTATACAAAATAAATTACTACCAAATTGATGGACAGCAAGATTAGGGAATAACAAGATACAGATAAATTAAAACACCATTTGAATCGCATAAATAACAAGGATGATGAGGAAAACCCAAGGGAAGAGAAAATAGATCAGCTTTCATCAGGTTCTCTAAGCATGAGAAAAAGAGCATGACGCAGCCTGTTGAGTTTCAGCAGAGGCTTGAATAAAGGATTCAATGAATCAGACAGTTCCCTTGCGGTTTTGATGTAATACTCCTAGTTGGATTCAGAATGTAAGTCAAATTTGAAGTTCACTGTTCAGCGTCCATTAGAATCAGCACATCTATTTACTCTGATATGCTGAATTGCATATTTTCGGATCAAGTGGGGATGAATTGCTATATATATTTATTTCAAGAAAAATTAAATTTTTATGAACACAATTTTTCAAAATTCCTCCACAAAATAATCTAAACGTTGATTTCAGTAAGTTTTCATATCATGATTGATAGGTTCAATATAAAAAACTTGTACTTTATTGCTACAATTATCAATTTTGTTTTTCTTCTCTATTCATTCTGGCATTGAACTACTAATAAACAATGGCGATACAAGGTATCATAACTGAATTAGTGGTATTTATGTAAAAGCAGGTATCACTCCGATTTATCAATTGCACCAATGGCTGCTCCAAATGTGAATAATTACATGCCACCTGGTTGGCTTGCATGAGTAACTAGACCTCTCATTGCTCGTATAATCCTAACAAAACCCCCACTTTTCTTTTTGTGTTTCTTGTTGACATGCCTGTTCAAGATTTCTATTATATTTAATGTTCTTAGGGTCAATTATATGTAAAACTTATCTATAAAGCTCCTCATAAGGGAAGATCTGAAATAGAAGACAATGTTTTATAGTCATACGAGGCTTCGACATGTTGCTCTTAGACAAGCTTAGTTTTCATCCTGCTGTGAAAATCTGAGTTCCTGATGGCTACTTGTATTTCATGGAGTGTGAAATTTCTATGTTTCCATACTTGGAATTGCTTTTGGAAAAACAAAAATGATGGAGAATGCTTTCATATGCTATTTGCAGCTAATGAAAAGTCATTTGTAATTAGCTTTGTTTTATTATTTTTAATTTTTTTATTTATTTTTTCGGAATCAAACGTGCAGTGCCTCTAAATTTATGTCGTTGCAATTTGGATTGGTTTGTTAGCTCGCCTGAATAGTTCATGTGATCAAAGTTTTGAGTGGTTTTAGTAAATATGCAGACAATTTTTCTTACTTAAGTTGGTCAAACACAATGAAGTAAATATATCTTGTAGCAATATTCCTAGTTCCTGATCAATATTGAGTGAGAGTTTCACAATTGTTACGCGTTGTATGGGATTTATTTTTGTTTTTTTATTTTATCTTTTTGATTTTTGAAGTATTTGAATTGTATTTTTAGGTGCATTTTTTTATTTATGAAAAATAAATCAAGCTATTTTAGAAAAAATGTTGATTAATGTTAGTTTATAATTTTTTTTTTTAAGAAACAAAAACCACCTCACACATTGCACTCTGTTGCTAACCATCCGTCGGCATCATTGCTAGAAGTTATCACGATCATGTATAGTTTTCAATAAAATCAAAGATTAAAAAGTAAATTTCCTTAGCTACATGACAGCCTGAATATTAAATGGCCCTCATGGGCCTAATCAATCAAGTCCATTAACTATGCAGTTTATGTCCTGACCAATCTAGTTGTACTCCTTAGTTGTGTTCATTGAGATGATAGGACACAGTCTCTTTTTCTATTAAAAAAGGACCTGAAAAGCACCTTTGCTGATGCTCATCAGCATTCACGTGAATTCCTTTAATCAAGCTCACCATTGATATAGTTTCCAACGGTTCCTCCAACGGATTTTGACCATGTTCTTCAAGCTCGCCCACACTAAAAATGTTCTTTTATTGAGCTTGTCAATCTCTATTCGGCCACATTATTGAGCTCAGTTAATAGTCCTTTGCAACAGAAGGAAGGAGACCGTGTTCCATCACCATCCATGTCTACTTATTGACCGCATTGCGTCCATGCTAAGGATTCTATCAACGGTAAGGATATACATGTCTTGCACAGTACAACCTATAGTGCAGTCTATTACTTATTCTTTACAGCACTGTGAGGGCTGGGCACCAACATGCAGTGATGCATAAATAAGAGGTAAAATGGGAGAACCAGGGGTTCTGATCTTCCTCTTCTTTCCTTATCACAATTGAAAGAGATACACCCTCTTAAATCTTCAGGCCCCTTCCAACTCATTCACAAGATCTCTCATGAATGTGTAAGTTCAAAATATATGGGAGTACATGTCCTAATTTCATTCAACAACCTGAAATGTTTGGTAAGTATGGAATTCGTACTTTGATATTAAAAGGAGCTCTTTTGCACAGAGTAGAATGAAAAGCAATCATGAATTGCACCAAAGTTCATGACACAAATAATGAATGTGTTAAGAGAAAATTGCAAAAGATGATTGATGCGATGCGACTTTATATATGCTTAAAAATACAAGAATTTGATACCACTTTTTAGAATATTTAATTCCTGGCAAATGGCTTCAAAAACTTGATGTGCGAGATTTACTTTTATAATTTTATATTTAGATTTTATTATTGTAAAAGTCATAATTTTAAACGCAAGTATACGTATCATTCAAGTAATACAGGGCTCTAGTGGAGTCCTAGTTATCGATCCCACATAGATAGTGAATTTATAAAAAGTAATAAATATAAGCAATATTTTGGAATTTTCAAATTAAATGCAATTTATATATATCCTTATATATATATATATATTCAAATTTAATTTACTAATAATTTTTACTAAAAACAAGTAAGCAGTAATTAAAAATTCAATGCAAGTATAAAAACGACTTTCTCCTTTTTCAACTAATCCAAAAATTATAGAATAATTATTTTTTGTAGGGAATTTAGATTATGGTATTGTGCCAAATAGATGCATTCATATTCTTTACCCTTTGGTCCAGGTGCAAAGAACATTGACTAATATATAGATAGGCTCATGATGTTTTATTAGTAGAATGAGTTAATCTAAGCTCACACTACTAGATGTCCAAGGGTGACTATGGTCGGCCCTACCAGTGACCCGTTACCTTTCTATAAACCAAATTATTAAAATTTAGTCTGTCACTCTAAATACTAATTAATTTTACGCCCAATAAATATTATCTTCCTATTTATTTGCACTTCACCTTAAATAATCCGCGTATAGCATACGATTACCTAAGGATTCTTGTGATATCTACTAGTTAAGAATTTATCTCTGGATAGGTCTCAAAATTCTTTAATAGGTTTTAACAATTTAAATGACCAATTTAAAAAGTAAACTAAGATCAAATATTAATCGCATCACAATATTTTAAAATATTTTATATTTAATTCTCCTGCAAAATTTAATTAATTTACAAGCTTTTCAAAGTTGAAAGGAGAAAGATAACTAACTACTCAGAACACATTGAAATAACACAACAAAACATATTTATAAAACTTTGAACAAAAGTACAAATACTTATCTCAAGTGTTCCTTCAGGTGATCCGCTGACTTCTACTGACTCCAAAGCAATGATAAAAGAATCTAACAACAATAACACACAATTAACACTCAAAATAAATTCAGTAGACACAAAATAAAGTGGCATCCTAAGTATGAAAGAGACTAAATAAAACTAAAGAGGAGAGAGAAGATGCTAAAATGGGTATGTGTACTAAGAGGGGGGTTTTGGTGCCATTTTCTCTGTAGAATGGGCTCTTATTTATAGAGCTCTCAGTTTGACCAGGGGTTGCTTAAGACACCTCTTCAAAATTCGTCCAAATTCAATGTATCTTCTAGAAGGTAACTGTCGCGCCTAGGCGCCGGGATCTGGCACCTAAGCGTCTGACTCCGTGACCAGGTCCTTTGCACCTCTTCACTTTGGGTCGCACCTATTCGCGATCCAGACAGTTTCCTTGTGTCCAAATACATTGCTTCAAATCTCCTATATATGAGGAGTAACTTCCAGTCTTCTAGAAGCTCCAATAACCGCTTAACATCGTTAAAATAACTGCCCAAAGTCATCAAAAAATCTTGATAGCGTTTGTATCGAACTCGCTCTTAGGCGCCGGATTCTGGCGCCTAGGCGCCAGGCCAATAATTCTAAAATTTTGCTCCATAAGCTTCATTTTTGCTCCTTTTTTGCTCCTTTTTCCTTCTTTTTTTTCATGGACTATTTTTAAATCATCTACATCCAGAAACATAAAAAATACCTTTCATTAAAACATAATATCCTTAAGAATTGAATCATAAATAAAGCATAAAAATGGGTATTTTTTAGGAAGATCAAATTTCCCCAAACTTAAACGTTACTTGTCCTCAAGTAACCGTTTTAATTACATAAAATAGATAACATTTGAAATAAAGTTAAAATATTTAAGATTCCTTATAATTTTTGGTTTTATGAATGCTTTAGCAAATCATTAACCAAATTTCACTAATTAAGTTTAATTTTAAGAATTAAAGAACATTTAACTACCAAATCATAAGACTTCCAATTTTTCATTTATTTCACGAATAATTGTAGTTCATCTTATTAATGTTACATAAAATATTTACAAGAAAAAGATTTTCATGAAATATTTTTCTAGTAAAAATATATGTACATAGAAATTAATTTAAAAATATAATCAGTTTTCTTTCTATAAGATAATTCAAGTGAAGCCAATTTTTTATTAGACATCTTCTCAAGCTTCTCCTCACTTTCTTTTCTTCTTTTCTCTTTTTTTTTTAAGTGAGGATTACTACTTTTGGATAGCCTGTTAATGATTTTGAACTTCACTATCCTTAACTTATTTTTAAAAACTTATACATTCTTACTTAATGAATATGACATTAATAATTTATTATTTTTCAAATCTTATTTCAATTTTTTCTTTTTCAAGCAATAATCTTGATTCATTAGTATTTCAAAAATACAATTCTCTTTACTATAAATAGAAATAATTTGATCTTATTATTCTTTAAGCTAAATAATTCTATTCTTAAAATCAACCAAAATTTTTGAAGTTTTAGTTAAATTTACAAAATTATTTATAAATTCAAAAATTTAGGTAATCTTAAACAGATTTTTCATTACTTATGTTATGTTAATATATTTTTAAAGAAAATATTAGTTCTTTAAGGACAAATAATATTTAAATTTGATAAATGTTTTCCCTTCCCCCAAACATCAGCTTTAGTATAAATATGAATCATGAAATTTTCTAAAACATGAGAGAAAGAAATAAACAAGAATTAATCTAAGTACAATAATGATGTAGTAAGGAAAAACTAACTTCTACTTCTACACATGCTTCAATATGAATATAACAGAAATGATTAAGCATATATAGAAAAGTTTTACAGAGCAGGAGTTAATTTATAGAAATAAATCTTTTTTTTATTATGTTTATTTTTGAACATGCAAATTTACTAACTATTCATGAACATTAAACAGTAGGCTGAAACATAAGTAAACTTTTATAGAAATTCATTCACATTTCAGTCTTAAACACACATCAGATAATCTAAAAACAGTTGTAACATAAAAAGTTCACATAAACACTAACAAATAACATCACACTAAACAACACAAGAAACAATAAAACACACTAAAAACAGAATCAACAATCTCTAGATGTAAGTCAAGCTACTAATCACTATCTGTAGCTTCATCGTCGTCATCACCAAAAGAAAACTCCATATCCTTTGGATCAACATATGGTGAAAATCAGGGACAAGTAGGGAACTGGACATCGTGCTCAACCTTCAAAATCTCACTAAAGACTCTAAGTACTCAGCATCGTAATTACTCTTTCTTTGTGTATACCCAGAAAGATGATCAATCTTCTTGTCTATCGTATCTACTCTACAATGAGTTAAGAATAACTCATGCTGCTGCTCTAAACTAATCATGCATGGTTTCCTAAAAAGTAGATGGTGGCTCAGCAGAAGTAGATGGTCTAGAAGTATAAGCTCTACCTAAAGTAGGTAATGAACCAGAAGGTGCAGTAGAACTCTTACCTCTCAATCGATCATAAATACTGACGCTTTCTCTTCCTATAAGCTTTGTCGACTTGAGCTTTTCCTAAGAAAGCTCAGCAACTACTCCAACACTTTGACATAGAGAATAGATTAGAGGTGGAAAACCAAGTCCAATAGAAGTGCTAGAACGAACAGTAGCCTCTACAGAATCATAAATAATGCTCCCTACATCAAAAGACTTCCTCTCTTGAATGCAGTAGTTGAGAATAGCTCTATCTTTAGTAACTTCGCTCAGATGATTAGATGGAAGGAGACGAGCAGAAATAAAGTAGTGTCATGCCTTTGAAACACCATTAAGCTTAGAAGATGAAAAATTTACCCTTTTTTCGTTACGAATCTTCCGGGCTCCGGTATTATCGATCGAGTAGGCAATGATCATATCCAAATCTTCCTCAGTTGGAGATAATCCTGAGTAATAACACTCTATGTTTGGCGACAGGCCATAGAAAATATTGATGCGTTCAGGAGTGAATCCTACTCCAACTCCTCGAACGAAAATCTCGTATTCTTTAGCATTCACGAAATTAGCATAAAACTCTCTAACAACTGGGATAATGACAACAACAATGAAATAGCAGAATCGTTGCCAGTTAAGCGCAACGATTGTCTCCTCAATTCTTCCTCTAGGATTATAAAAACTTCGTCCCAAGATAAATTTCTGAGTCGTAGCAAAATCATTGTATCAGAAGTGTGCAGCAGCAGTGACGAACTTGTTACGATCAAAATTTTCTCGTTCCTTCCCTCGCTTAGATTTGGGTGCCATCTAAACGTGAAAATAAAAACGCAAAATAAATTCAACGGATCTAAGAAAATAAACTAATTTAAGCTTTTCAAACTTGAAAGAGCTTAAAAATTCCTGGATTTAACCATAAAAAAAATCAAAAATTTTCTCAAAATTTTGGTTTTTCTCAAGGAGAGCAAAATCCATGGTAAAAATAAAAAATAATGTGTTTAGAATGTAGATCTGACATCGAGATGAATAAATCGGGTGATTTCAAGCTTAAAAACTTGAAAATCCGGCTTTAAATGGGATATCTAGGAAGTATTTTTGCGAAAAATAGTGGAGAAGGAAGCTTAGGCATCAAAAATGGCGTGAGGAGGTTTAAGAACATGAGTTTTCGGGTTTAGGTCGAACGGGCGCCTAGGCGCCGAATTCTAGCGCCTAGTCGCCAGACTCGCCATTCCAAAAATTTGATTTAAATTAAATATTTTCCACCAATCTTATCAAATTTGACTCCTAATTACTCTTATGAGAGTATTAATCCATTTTATATCCTCTAAATATTTTCACAATCAATTTAAAATGATAGTATAGATCCACAAAAATGTATCCAATATTTTCAATTCTAATTCCTAACATCCATTCCAAATTCAATAACTTTCAGTACAAGACTGTATCATGGTTCACAATTTTATAAATAACACAAACAACAACATATTCAAAGCAAACATTCAAATCCAACAACACACATTGAACAATTAAGCAAACACACAAATTAGATATTCAACACACTAACACAAGACTCGATCACACCTAAAACACATATAGGATCTATTTAACACCGATCTTCAATTACCATCTCTTTCGCAATGAAGTTCGCTAGGACCGAAGGGATAGAACACCAACACCCTTGGAAATTCCAAAGCCTTCTTTTCATTGATCCACTTGTTCTTCACATAAATTTCTACTTGAGCGTCATGATAAGCCGCCATATGATCAGATTGAAGTTTGGTTTGTCATTCCAAGTGTTCGTATTGGTGGTACATCTCTTGGATATGATTACCAATACTTTGAAGTTTCGCTTCAATCTTATCCAATCGACTAAACATTTTCTCCAAACTAACAACAATAAAACCATTAAAATAAGGTTGAGGATCTTTAGGAGATTTGTCTCTTACCTCATTTCCATGATTTCTTCTATCCATTGCCTCCAAATCCTTCTTAACTCCTCCAAAATGGATTGCTCTAGTCGAAATTAGTGTTTCTATGGGATTGAGGACGAAAAATAGGCTATATATAAGAAGATTTCGTGTGAAAAACTGAAGAATTTTGGTTTTTACACGATCTGTAACCGTGGCACTTAGGCGGCGGTATCTGACGCCTAGGCGCCGGATCATCGATAGGCAGGCCACTCTGGCGCTTAGGCGCCAACTTTTGGCGCCTAGGCGCCAGAACCTCGTTAGACTCCGATTCACCTATCGTCAAATTTTGCAAAGTTTCGATCGTAAAAATAGGTCTAATAAATAAGTATGATCAGCACACAAACACAAGTTTGAAAAATTCAAATCACAAACAATCACAATAGAAGGTTAACTTGATCTCGTTTTTACTCACATTTGACATGGAGTGGTCCAAGTCCAATTTCTATGTACTTCAAAAAAATGTTTAGCTTAAGCCAATACAGACTTGTTAGCCTTCGATTTCCAGAAGTTACATACAAATTTAGTCGAAGACCAAAGCATAACCTTACAACGATAATTAAACTCACATTAATAAATATGGGTTGCCTCCACAAAGCGCTTGGTTTAACGTCGTCGACCCGACCTAATTAACCGAATTAATCGGGTAGACTCGGCTCATAAGCCTCTTTGTAATTTAATTTCATTTCTCCCATATAAGGTTTCGGTCTTAATCCATTAACTTTAAATACTTTTTCGGTTTTGGGATCTTTAATATCCATAGCTCCATAAGGGTATACTTTCTCGATTATAAATGATCCCATCCATTTAGATTTTAATTTTCCAGGGAAAAGTTTTAAACGAGCATTAAATAATAATACTTCTTATCCAGACTCAAATATTTTCCTTGAAATCTTTTTTTCATGCAATTTCTTCATTCTTTCCTTATAAATTCTTACATTTTCATAAGACTCATTTCTTATCTCTTCCATTTCATTCAGCTGTAATAATTCTTTTTCTCCTACAGTATTCAAATTATAATTGAACTCCTTTATCGCTCAATAAGCTTTATGCTCCAGTTCAACAGGTAAGTGACAATGTTTACCATAAATTAACCGATAAGGTGACATTCCGATAGGTGTCTTATAAGCTGTTCTATAAGCCCATAACGCAGAATCAAGTCTATCAACCCAGTCAGTTCTTTTAGGATGCAGTCTTTTCCAATATTCTTTTAATTTATCTATTTGACACTTCAGCCATTCCACTTGTTTGAGGATGATAAGCAGTTACAATTCTATGTTTAATTCTGAATTTTTCCAGCAATGATTGAATTCTTATATTTCTGAAATGACTTTCCCCATCTGTGATAATTATCCTGGGCATTCCAAATATTGTAAAAATCATTTTCTTTAAAAATTTCGAAACACTTTTGAAATCACAGCTCGGTAAAGCTACAACTTCGATCCACTTTGAAACATAATCAACTGTTAATAAAATATAAATCTTTCAAGATGATGGTACGAAAGGTCCCATAAAGTCTAAACCCCATACATCAAAAATTTCAATTTCTAATATAAAGTTCAGAGACATTTCTTCTTTTCTGGATATATTTCCCATTCTTTAACATCGATTACAAGTTTTCACATAATTTTCAACATCTTTAAATAAAGTAGGACAATAAAATCCAGAATTTAAAATTTTAAATGCAGTTTTATCCACTCCAAATTGTCCTCCAAATTCAGAATTGTGACATTTTTGAATAATTGCAAAAGTTTCTTCATGAGGTACACAACTTTGAATCACAAAATCTCTTCCTAATTTAAATGAATGAGGAACTTCCCAAATATATGATTTACAATCATTCTTGAATTTCTTAACATATTTACTATTGATCCTATATGGGAAAATATTGCTAACCAAGTAGTTAACTCTATCTGCATACCAAGGCATTTGTAATCCTTTAATGACATATAATTTCTCATCCGAAAATTTCTCATTTATATTTTCTTCATAAATCTTCTCATTATTATTTTTTATTCTTGATAAATGATCAGCAATTTGGTTAGTACGTTCCTCTTACATTCACAATTTCAAAATCAAATTCTTGTAAAAGGAAAACCCATCCGATCAATCTAGGTTTAGCGTCCTTTTTAGATATTAAATACTTAATAGCAGAATGATCAGTGTGCACGATACATTTTGTTTTAAGAAGATATAGTCTAAATTTATTAAAGGCATATACTATTACTAAAAGCTCTTTTTCAGTAGTTGTATAATTTATTTGAGTTTCATTAAGAGTTTTGCTAGTATAGTATATAACTTTGAAAATTTTCTCATATTTTTGTCCTAATGCAGCTCCGATTATATAATCACTTGCATTACACATTAATTCAAAATGTTTATTCCAATCAGGTGCAACAATGACAGGTACAGTGATTAATTTTTATTTTAGAATATTGAACGCATTCAAACAATCTTCATTAAATTCAAATTTAGCTTCTTTTTCCAATAAATGCCAAAGAGGTTTAGCAATTTTAGAAAATCCTTTATGTATCTTCAATAAAATCCAGCATGACCCATAAAACTTCTCACATCAGTAACAGTAGTAGGTGGTTGCAGTTCAACAATAATTTTTACTTTTGCTTGATCAACTTTCATCCCTATTTGTGAAACTTTATGTCCAAGTACAATGCCTTCTGTAACCATAAGTTGACATTTTTCCCAGTTTAGAACTAAATTTGTTTCTTAACATCTCTTCAAAATTTTTGTTATATTTTCCAATCAAGATTCGAAAGAAGTTCCAAAAACTGAAAAATCATCCATAAATACTTCAATTACTTTATCAATCAAATCACAGAATATTGACATCATTCATCTTTGAAAAGTTGCAGGTGCATTCCATAAACCGAAAGGCATTCTTCTAAAGGCAAATGTTCCATAAGGACTTGTAAATGTTATCTTTTCTTGATCCTCAGGAGCAACGGGTAATTAATGATAACCAGAATATCCATCCAGAAAACAGAAATATGAGTGTCCAGCTAGTTTATCCAGCATTTGATCCAAGAAGGGTAAAGGAAAATGATCCTTTCTAGTGGTGCTGTTTAATTTTCGATAGTCAATGCAAATTCACCATCCAGTAACTTATTTTGTTGGGATTAATTCATTTTTTTTCATTAACAATGACAGTTACTCCTCATTTCTTCAGAACACAATGAATAGGACTTACCCATTGGCTATCTGAAATAGGATAAATAATTCCAACATTGAACCATTTCAAAATCTCTTTCTTGACAACCTCTTTCATAATTGGATTTAATCTTCTTTGAGGTTCAATAGTGGGTTTACAATTTTCTTTCATTAAAATCCTATGCATATAGATTGAAGGGCTTATTCCTTTTATATCTGCAATAGTCCAACCATAAGCTTTCTTATAATTCTTTAGAACTCCTATTAATATTTCTTCTTTATCTTTGCTTAATTCTGAAGATATAATTACATGTAATGTTAATGAATCTCCAAGAAATGCATACTTTAAATGTGAATGTAATATTTTTAATTCCAGTTCAGGGGCTTTTTCAATTGAGGGTAAAAGTATATCATTTTTAGTTATTGTACGGCTTATTTTTGGGTTGTGTGTTTTGTTTTGAAAAGGGGGTCGCCTATAGAAGTTGTCGGCGAATTTTAGATTTTAAATTTAATTTATATATATATATATATATATATATATATATATAATTTAGAAAGTATCATTTGATTTTGAAAGTAATTTTTAAGTTTGAAAATTTTAAGATATGAAATCAAACCGATCTCACATCCCAAATAGTTTATATAAACGAGCACCGCACCACAAACCGTATATCTATCCCGGAGGATAGACACACTGCTTGATGATGGGGCTCGGTTAAATAAACTAGAAGATTTGTGACATCCGTTTGGTCTGCGAACCAATTTTATAAGCCGATAAGTTCCCCTATTTAATATAAAGAAATTAAATAGGGTTTATATTACCTGGGTTCTTAAAGTTCCCTATAAGGGCGAGCCCACATAGTTAATTACATCTTAAATGACGGGAATCACTTAAGAAAACTCTCGATAATGATCGGTGGTTTTGCTCTCGAAGAATTTCAAAGTTTAAGGTTTCAAAGGATTGAATTTTGGGATTTCGATAGGGAATGGATCAAGTTTGGAACAGTTAATTTCAGGAGTCCAAAGGAAGAAAAGTAGGAGAAGTTGAGGATCCAAGAGGAATCTTGACAACTTCCCAAACTATCCTATTGTTTGGCTTCAATTTAAGAGTTCATTTAATGTTTCATCTTGCCTGTTTTAATTAATTAAGACTTATATTTGTATGATTTGATCATACAAATAGCCTCGAAGATGTGAGGGTTTATATCGTACCAAACGACTACCTCATAGTCCTAATACCGGTTAGGGCTTAATTTGCATAACATGATTATATAAATGCCTAACGAGAAGTTGAGGATTTACACTAGACAAACTACCTCGAAGTACTATGGCTTGGTTATTTAATTCTAAGAAAGTTTCTTGATGACGATGGCCGAGCTGCCCACCATACTCCGAGCTCCTTGTTGTTACAGAGGTTTAGTTTTAGAAGTCATAAATCAGAAGATGAGAGAAGTGTCTTGGTTTAGAGAAATCTTAAAGTCCAAATGTCTTTAGTGTTTTAATTAAAACAAACCTTAAAGTTGATTAAACAAAACCGATTAAGATCCCACGGTTCCATCATCCCGGCACCGTTATTTTCATCGAATTCACTTAGTCCAGATGAATTTGCTAAACTAAACTAAATGAGTTCCACACTTTCATTTAGACAGTGAGAAATCCCGTTAGTAACACGTGGGTTACTTCATCCGAGGTATTCCCGATCATTCAACGAGACGTTTTAATTTAGTTGTAATTGTAGTTTTGTTGTTCTGTTTGTGATTAAATTTTGAATTGTTTTATATTTTGGAATGTTGTGGCTGTGAATTTTATCTTGTAATGACTTTTAATTTTGTTTTGGTTTCAGTTCAGGGACTATCCTAAAGGTTTTGGTTTTCATGCAATAGTCTTATTTATCATGCAAGAAAAAGTAAAGCGCAATGCATGTAAGTAAATTGCAATAAAGTAAATTGTAATAAAATAAAAACGTACCTGGAGGGTCTTCCTGTCATCCCAAGCTGCACTTAAAACACATGTTAGAGCATTTAAACATATTTTGCAAGAAATACTTAGGTAAAACTAACAGAAAGGGTTTTGGTTGTCTACCAATTCCTAATCCTATAACTAGTCATCTCCTATGACGTCTAAGTTGTTGGTTTGGTTTAAGGATGATTTTCTTCATCAAAGAACAATTAAATTTAATTGTTCTTCTAAAACATCTCGTCATATTGAGGAAGAGCTTAGGACGAGTCCTAAACATCTTTTCAATACTTCTGGGATTATTTTGAGTCCAAGTAAATTTAGTTGCACATATGAATTAATCATCCAGGAGTTTAGTTAAACTTTGTCTCTTGCTTAGTGAACCTGGGTATTTGATTACCTGATGAATGAAGTGACATCTCACTTAATACTCTATTTAAGAGTTATAATAATTAAAGCCTTTAAGGGCAAGTTTGTTTGTTGAGAATTTTAATCATTCTTAATTAAAAGTTTGAGTTAATGATTTAGAGTGATTTAATTTAATTATGAAGTTTTAATTAATAATTTTAAGTTTGGAATAATGTTCAAATTATTTTAGATTCAATTTAAATCTTTACACTTTCAATTATCTTAGTATTTCAGATTGATGTTCATGTTTTAAATTTACTTAGGTAGAAAGAGGTATTTAAATTATTGATATATTTTGATTTAACTCTTAATGATTTCATTTAAGTTTGTTGTTAAATGATTTTAATTTAATTTAATTTAATTTAATTTGATTTTAATTTAATTTAATTTAATTTAATTTAATTTAATTTAATTTTAATTTTAGTTTAATTTAATTTAATTTTAATTTTAGTTTTAGTTTCAATATTTTAAATTTAATTTTAATTTAATTTTAGTTTTAGTTGTTAATTTGGATTATTACTTTAATTTTTAATTAAGAACTAAATATCTTTAAAGTGACTTATTTAGAGATTTTTAAATTAAAGAATAAATATCCTCTTAAAAATATCCCTATTTTAATAATCCAAATTTTAAATATATTCTTTCCAAAATTTAAATTATTTAGTTAATTAAAGTTTCGTTTTGATATTTTCAAAGTGTTTAATGGGTTTCTACCCCTTAATTTCCCTAAGTTTCAATCATCCAGAGAAAGTTAAAATCAAATATTTTACCCCCATTTTGATTAGAGCTAAAGTTTTAATTAAGGGTTAAAATTTTTAATTACCTTTATGCCCTTTTAAGCTTATTTATTTCATAACTCACTAAATTGAGCTCAAATGAATTTGAAATTTTTATGTCACCTCACTCACATGTCAATTAAGACATTAGAGGAGAAAATGTGATTTTTTCTGGATTTAATTTATTTATATAATTATTTTTAGTAGAAAATAGGGGTTTTCAAAGAAAATTCAACAACATGACCAAGGAAAAGTTTCTATCCTTAAGAAAATTATGGGATGTTCTAATGATTAGAGGACCACTTGGCCAATTTTTGTGATTTTTTGAATTCTATTTTATTTATTATAATTATTTTGAGTTTTAGAGTATTAATTAATTTTAAAATAAAATAAAAGTTGAAAAATAGATTTTATATTTTTCTTAAATTGCTATGACTTCAAGGAGTCTAGAGAAACAAATTTTATATTTTTCTGATTTTTGTTTGATTTATTAGAATTATTTTAGTGAAGAGGTTAAAAAAATCATTTTTTAATATTAAAAATTACATTAAGCCTTTAAAATTCAATATCTCATCCTAGGGACTTAGGAAAAATATTTGGTTTGTTCCTAAATTACATTAAGCCTGATATCAGAGAAGCTCCAAAACCTTTTTTGTGAATTTTTGAAAAGTATTTTTGGAGTTATGAGTTTTTAAATTTCCATTTTGCTTATGAGGCTTAATCAATCCATTTGGTGGGGTTAATCAAATCCAATTGATTTGAAAATTTTATGTAAGATTCTTCTGACTCTAAAGAGTAATGGAGAATTGTTTTCAAGTCAATTTGATTTGTGGTTAACTCTAATTAATTCAAATTTAGTTTTAGGGGTTTAGGCCAATTAAGGTTATTATGAATGAATTAACTCAAAATATATTTTTCATAGGGTCCCCTGATCCTAAGAAACATCACCAAATTTTTCTAGAATTTATTTTACAACATGCTAATTATTGAAATTAAAATACCTAAAACAGTGACATGAACTTGAAAAATCAATAACTTTTCATAGAGATGGCCTCTGATCTTGAAAAATTCAGGGAATGTTCCCAAGATCAGAGGCTTCAAAAGCCCTATGGTCTCATGCCATGGTGAATTGTCTATCCAAATGGAGAATCAAAACATTAGACATAGTAAATAAATTATTAAAAATAAAATACTCATCCAATTAACTTGATTTCTTTTCCACATTATTCTCCTCTGTTCACTGAGCAAGAGGGTATTTTTATTTTATTTTTGTGATTTTTTTATGCAAAGATATGAATTTTTGAAGCTCTAGTATTTAAATAATTCAAAAATACCCTAATTTTCTTCTTATCCGACTCGACGCCGCGTCATCATACGGCGGATCGAAAGCCCACGCGTCGCTCTGTGATTCGGTGCCGCCATCTGACTCAGCGCTCTAGGGACCCGCAGTTCACGTAACATTCCGCTGTCCGGCTTGATCTCGACTGTCCGCTCGATACACGAGTGATCCAACGGCTCCTGTTCATCGTCTACGACTGGTGTGCACTCGTGACCATCCACACTCAACCCTAATATCTCTCTCGATTCTCAATGGATTTTTGAGTTCTTATGCTCTATTGATTCGTCTTGAAGAGACAAACACATCCATATGGTTTATAGGCTATGAAATTAACCCAAACAAAATGGAGAGTTGCTGGAAGCTCGGGAGTAAGAATGAGTTCATACCTTCGCTCAAAGAAGTGAAGCTTCGATCTGAGGGTTGTGTCACCTTCGATTGAGTCCAAGCAAGCTCTAGATGAAGTCCCTGGCTCTGGGGAATTGTCTAAGTATGAAAGTGACCAAGGCCGTTCACAAAGCTTGGAGGCTGGAAGCAATGGCTGGCTCAGTGAGGGGGCTTTCTGTTGGCGAACTTCTCCTCCTGAGTACGAGTGAAGGTGTAGGGTCGATCGATTTGAAGATTAGCTCACTATGGTGAAGTGTCCTATTTTTGGGTGGATTTTCAACTCGAAATTGAGCTACGTTAATGGGGATTAGGGTAAACGAACACTGGGGATCAACTGCTCTGGGTTAGGAGGAGGTTCTGGAGCAATTTTGGCAGAGTTTCCTTAAGGTCTGGTTCATCACCTTATTTGGCCGAGAGGGTGGTGGGTTTAAATAGACATGGCTGGAGGGCTTCCCAGGGGGGGTTTGATGCTTGGGATCAGCTGCTCTATGCAAGAGAAGAACATCCATGGTGTTCAATTGGACTGGAACAACTCAACAAGGGAGAATTGAAAATTTTGGCACACATGGAGCTCTCGACCATTGTGTTTTCCGGCGACCCAGGTGGCTGGCCGGCAGGGTTACGTCACCATCTTGATCAGAAGGATCAGGGGTTGGCAATGGTGCATTCAATTGAGGCTTGACATGTGTAAATGAGTTTGATTTAAGTGGTAAGGGGGAAGAGTCATTTTGAGCTTAATTTGGTCAAGCCATGGAAATGGGTTGGGTTCACCCTCCAAGAGTTTGATTTGGGCTGAAATGAATCATTTGGCTCGGTGACTTTAGGTGGAGAGTCTTTATCCCAAGAATTTTGATTAAGCATGGGTTAGAGTGTGACATAAAAGGGGTTAAAAAGGCTTAAGAAGGAGTTTGGAAAGGGGTTCCCTCTCTAGCCATAAATGGTTTGGTGATGTGGAAAGTGGCTTCCAAGTCTTGCATATGGCTTTTGCATGACTCCATGGCTCCATGTAGCTTGGGCAAAGCTTGGTCAATTACATGAAAAAGGGTTTTGAATTTTTAGACATTTTGATGGAAAGTTTCCATGGGGCCACATTTGGTTTGTTTAAATGATGAAATAAAACTTAGGGGGTGATTTTATCAAATGGATGACCAATGAAGATGTCATATGGGTTTTGAAATAGGTTTTGGGCCTTTTGAATTTTGGTGAAAATGGGCTTTTAAAGGCTTTATGGAAGTGGGCTTTTAGATTTTAAAATGGGCTTTTGGATGAAAGTTTTGTGAAGGACCATGCCAAATAAATGTTGGGTTTAGTTTAGGGATGTGTCATGAGTGATTTGGAACAAATTTGAAGTGATTTTGAATTGAATTGGGTTTAATGTGGGTCTTTTAGTAAAGGGGCCAAAGTGGGTCAAATTGGGCTAACTTGGGCTAAGGTTGAATTTGGTGTAAAATTAATGTTGAAAAATGTTTATGGGAGTGTTACAAAGAGTTTTCAATTTTGGTTGGGCTCTAATTTTGGGATTTGGGCCCATTTGGGTTAGGTTTGGGCTTAGATCAATTTAAGGGATTTTGGTTTTGGGTTAGGTTTGGGTGGAGTTTAGGTTCAAATTTTGGGCAAATCAAGTTAGTGTTTTGTTTATGGGGATGTTAGGAAGGCCTTAGAAAAGATTTGGGGCCAATTGGAGTTGAATTGGGTTGGTTTGAGCTAGGTTTAGGTCATGGGCCAAAATTGGGCCTTAGGCTTCAAATTGAAATTGGGCTCAAATGTCAATCAAATTGGACTTGGATTTGGTCTAAATTGATATTGGGGATATTGAATTGAAGTTTAGAATTGAATTGGACCAAAATTAAGGTCAATTGGGGTGGTTTGGTTTGACATTGGGTTCACTTGGGTTAAAAAATGGGTCAAATTGGGGGTTTTAGTAAAAGTGGGGCAAAATTGGCAAAATTTGCCCATGGTGTAGTTTAATAAAATGAAATTGAGAATATTTGGGATTTTATAGATTTTTTTGGGAATTTTCTGAATTTTGGGATTTTTGGGGTAAAAGGGTATTTTGGTAATTTTGGGGGGTATAGGGGTATTTTTGGAAATTTTGGTATTTTTGGCCAAAGATGGTCAATTTGAATGGTGGGAAGTGTTTAGGATTGATTTTGAGGGATCTTGGGTAATTTAGGCAATTTTGCAAATTTTGGGCCATTTCAAGGGTATTTGGTGGTTTTGGTGGGTCCGGGGCCCCAGGGGTCAAAAATTGAAATTTTGAAAAAAGGAAGATTGATCAAATGTGAATGAAATGGGATCACTTTGGTTGAGCCATGAAGCCATATTAAGCCCATATGAGCCATGAGAGGACTCATTTGGGGCATTCATTTTGTTGTTCCTAACCGTCTTAGCCAGGGGCTTAGGGGTTAAGGACCATCCATATGAATTACCTACATGAGTCAGGAAGTCAAGTTGGGTGAGAGTGTGGTTTTAGGACTTGGAATGTGTGTGAGAGTGTAGTGTATGTGCAAGTCAACCCTCACCAGACTAGGCCACCCAGGGTATTCCTAAGGCCAAAAAGTCCTATAGGGAATTCATCCTTTAAACCTCCACATTTGATTTTAACCCTCTAGGTGATTAGGGGTCTACAATCAAGCTTATTGGGTTTGCAGGGAGTTAAGAGGTGTTTGAATTTCTAAAGCGTGGGTTCCATTTCTAATCCTCTAAGATTAGTCAAAGGAAAAGCCTAAGGCTAGATCCTAAGTACTAAAGAGAGAAGCAAAAGACCTCATCAAAAATGAGGTCAACAGTTGTGTCTAAAATTTCTCAATTTTCATGAATATAATGAGTTTCTTCAGATAAATTTTTTTCATTTAATGACTCATTATATAACATAGATTCTTTATTTTTATCATCAGAAATGACCTTATATTTTTCTTGGTAATGCTTTTCAATTAAATAATAAAAAATATCCATCCGATAGCATTTTTCTTTATCAGGATACGTCTTTGATTTCATAACATTAAATGTTATCTCTTGATCATTAACTCTCATCATTAATTCTCCTTTTTGCACATCAATCATAGCTCGACCGGTAGCTAGAAAAGGTCTCCCTAAAATGATAGGTATTTCTTTATCTTCTTTCATATCTAGAACAATGAAATCCACAAGGAAGATAAATTTATGTACCTTAACAAGAACATCCTCTATAGCTCCTTTAGGATAAGTGATTGATCGATCAGCTAACTGAAGAGTTACAGTGGTAGGATAAATTTCTCCTAAATCTAAGTTTTGAAAGATTGAAAATGGCATGAGATTAATACTTGCTCCTAAATCACATAAGGCTTTTCTACAGAATTTTTCTCCAATAGCACATGGTATAGTGAAACTTCTAGGATCTTTAAGTTTCTGAGGTAATTTCTTCTGAATTATTGAACTACATTCTTCACTTAATGCAACAGTTTCATAAGCTTCAAATTTTCTCTTCTTTTTTAAAATATCCTTTATAAATTTTGCATAGCTTGGCATTTTCTCCAAAGCTTCAACAAAAGGAATGTTGATGGTAAGTTTATTAAAAATTTAAAAGAATTTAGAAAATAGATGGTCAAGCTTCTACTGTTTAAGTCTTTGAGGAAAAGGTGGTGGAGGTCTTCAACTTTCACTTCAATAGGTACAACAGTCTGATCTTTACTTGGAGAAAAGGTACCTTAAGGTTTTTCAATCTCTTCAACTTCTTTCTCTTTTCAATCGCATTCCGTGTTTTCTCTTTTAATTTCTTTCCACTTCTGAGTTGTACAGCATTTACTTGTTCATGTTCTTTTCCAGATCCTTTAGGATTAATTTCGACATTGCTAGGCAGTATTTCTTGAGGTCTGTAATTAATGAAATTAGTGATTTGACCAATCTGATTCTTAATATTACGAATAAAAATGTTTTGACTTTGTAGCTGATTGCTTAGTTGCAAGATCAATTCTTTTTCAGACAACTTTTTCTGCTGATTGTTATAACTAGGGGGATAAGTTGCTCTATAGTTTTAATTTCCTTGATTGTTCCAATTTGGATTAGCTTAATGTCCATTACTCTAATTAAAATTAGGATGATTTTTCCAACCAGAATTATAATAATTGGAATAAGGGTTATTAGTTTTACTAGCAATAGCTTGCAAAGTTTCCATTGTTTGAGAATCATCAAAATTTGCAGAATTATCATTACTTACATGCGATATATTAAGAGCAAAACTATCTAATTTCTTAGATATCGCAGCCACTTGTGAAGCTAAAGTAGAAAAGGCTTCATTATCATGAATACTGGCCATTCTTTTAGGATTAACCCTTTCAGAAGGCCATAGAAAATTGTTATTAGCCATTTCTTCAATTAAGGTGTAGGCTTCTTTAAATGTATTAGCCATTAAAGAACCACCAGAAGCAGCATCAATAATAGATCTAAGTGATCCAATAAGTCCATTATAAAATGTTTGAATAATTAAGCAACCTGGTAAAGCATGATGAGGACATTTTCTTAATAGTTCTTTAAATCTTTCCCATGCTTCATGTTGACCTCATTTTTGATGAGGTCTTCTCTTCTTCTCTTTAGTACTTAGGATCTAGCCTTAGGCTTTTCCTTTGACTATCTTAGAGGATTAGAATTGGGACCCACCTTTTAGAATTTCAAACCACTTCTAAACTCCCTGCAAACTCCACAAACTTGACTGTAGACCCTTAATCACCAAGAGGGTTGAAATCAAATGTGGAAGTTTAAAGGATGAGTTCCTATAGGACTTTTTGGCCTTAGAGCGCCTTACAGGTGGCACTGTGCTAGTGAAGGGGCTGACTTACTCATACACTACACTCATACACTACACTCATACACTACACTTCCATACACCTCCTAAAACACACCCATACCCGACTTGACCTCCTGACTCATGTAGGTGATTCACATGGATGGTCCTTAACCCCTAAGCCCTGGCTAAGAGGGTTAGGAACAACATAGTGAATGCCTCAAATGAGTCCCTTCATGGCTCATGTGGGCTTGATATGGCTTCATGGCTCAACAAAAATGATTTCATTCCACTTACATCCACCCGATCTTCAATTTTCCAAATTTTCAATTTTTGACCCAGGACCCTACACCCGCCAACCTACCCGAAGCTACGAATAGCCCAAATTTCTCAAAAATTTCCAAATCACCCAAAATTCTCCAAAATCATTCCCAAACATTTCCACATCACTCAAATTGATCATCCATACCCAAAAATATCAAAAATTCCAAAAATACCCTCCAAATACCCAAAATACCCCTCCTAGCCAAAAAATCCAAAAATTCAGAAAATTCCCAGAAAATTCCAGAAAATCCCAAATATTCCCAATTTCATTTTGTTCAACTACACCATGGGCCAATTTTGTCAATTTACCCTACTTTTGTCAAAACCCCCAATTTGACCCATTTTAACCCTAGGTGAACCCAATGTCAAACCAAACCTACCCAATTGACCCAAATTCTGGTCCAATTCAATTCTAAACTTCAATTCAACATTCCCAACACCAATCTAGACCAAATCCAAGTCTAATTTGATTGACATTTGGATCCAATTTCACTTTTGGCCTTAAAGCCCGATTTGGACCCATGACCCAAACTTAACCCAAAACTCACCCAATTCAACTCCAATTAACCCCAAACCTTTTCTAAATCTTCCTTAACATTCCCACAAACAAAACACTAACATGATTTGCCCAAAAATTAGACCCAAATCCCACTCAAATTCAACCCAAAGCTAAAAGGCCCATTTTTGACCTAAACCCAAACCTAACCCAAATGAGCCCAAACCCCAAAATCAAAACCCAACCAAAGTCAAAACCTCTTTGAAACACTCCCATAAATATTTCTCAACATTAATTTTACATCAATTTCAACCCTAGCCCAACATTGGCCCAACTTGGCCCACTTGGACCCATATAGGCCCACTTACCAAATAAACCCAAATTCAAACCAATTCAAGTCCAAATCACACCAAATTGACTCCAAGCCCTTCATAGAACATCCCTAAACCAATTATGACATTTATTTGACAAGGCCTTTCACAAAATCTTTACCCAAATGCCCATCCTAAAATAAAAAAGCCCATTTCCCTTAAACTTTCCTAAAAGCCCACTCCCTTAAATTCAAAAGCCCAAATTCATCCAAAGCCCACATGACACTTCCTTTCATCATCCATTTAATCAAAATCACCCCTAAGTTTCAAAATCATCAATTAAACCATTCCAAATCAAGCTTCATGCAAATTTTCACCAAAATATCCAAAATTCTTAAAACCCATTTTTATGAAATTGACCCAACCTTTTCCCAAGCCAAATGGAGCCATGGAGCCATGCACAAGCCATATGCAAGCCATGAGAGCCTCTTTACATGTCACCATGCCATTTTGGGCAAAAGGAGGAGACTCTTTCCTTAATTCCTAAAGGTGATTAACCACTCCCATGATTCCCCTTAACCATGCTTATGCCTAATTGTGCTTGGATGGTGACTTGACCCTACCGATTATGCTTGAGCCAAATCACTTTTCCCTCAGCCAAAACCAGGCCTTGGGTGGTGCACCTAGCCCAAATGGGGGGGTTGACCCATTTAGGTCCAAATTTAGCCATGCCCCCATTCCATCTAAATCGAACCCTTTACACATGGCCAATGCTTAATTGATTGCACAAGCCTCCAGCCCTGACCCACCTGGACCTGAGAGTGACCCATGCCTGCCGGCCAGCCGCCTGGGTCACCGGAAAACACCATGGCCGAGAGCTCACATGTGAGCCAACATTGAAATTCTCCCTTGCTGAGCTGCCCCATGCCTAGTGGTCACCATGCGTCGTTCTTCTCCTCACCGGAGCAGTCGATCCCAAGCCCTAACTCCCCCGGGAGGCCCTCCACCCTCTCCTGATTTAAACTCCACCCCTCTCGGCCATGAGTAGAGCTGAAAACAAAACCTTAAGGAAACTGCGCCAAAATTGTTCCGGACTCCTCCCCATACACGAGCACTCGATCCCAGGTGAGATCCCCCTGCCATTTCTTCTCTCGCGAGCTCGATTTCGAGTTGAAATTCCACCCAAAACCAGGACACTTCTCCACGGTGAGCCAATCCCCAAATTGATTGGTTCTACACCTTCACCGGACCAAGGGAAGGTGTCCACCGAGCAAAAGCCCCATCTCCAGGGCCACCCGGTTGCTCCGGCCTCCAAGCTTTGTGATCGGGCTTGGTCGAAATCACATCTAGACAATTCACCGGACCAGGAGACTTCATGCGGAGCTTGCTGGGATCCAATCGAAGGTGCAACAACTCTCGGATCGAAGCCACACTTCTCCGAGCAAAGGTATGAACTAATTCTTCATCCCGAGCTTCGGAGATTCTCCATTTCAAATGCCTTAATTTCGATGCATGATAACCATATAGATGTGTTCGTCTCTTCAAGACGAATCCATAGAGCATAAGAACATAAAAATCCGTTGAGTATCGAGTGAGATCTTAGGGATTTAGTGTGGACGGCTCTCGGGTGAGGACGCTCGGGGACGATGAACGGATGCCGTCCATTTAATACACGCGCGGACGGACGGCTCAGATGGCGTCGGACCAGGAGACGGTACGAGAACCGCGGGGCCCGGGCTGCTGACTCAGATGGCGGCATAGAATGGGAGCGCGCCGCGTGTGCCTTCGGAGATGCTAAGGTTGACGCGGCGCCGACTCGGATAAATAGAAAATTAGGGGTTTTCTGATTTATTTAATTCCCTAAACTTCAAAAATCCATATCTTTGTGTAGAAAAATCACAAAAATAAAATAAAAATACCCTCTTGCTCAGTGAACAGAGGAGAATAATGTAGAAAAGAAATTAATTAATTTTGTCCATTATTTTATTTTTAATTAATTATTTACTCCCTGCATTGTTTTAATTCTCCATGCATTCATACAATTCACCATGGCATGAGACCATAGGGCTTTTAAGCCTTCGAACTTGGGAACATTCCCTGAATTTTCCAAGGTCGAGGCCACCTCTGTGAAAAGTTATTTATTTTTCAAATGCATGTTGCTTGTTTTGAGTATTTTAATTCCAAAAATTAGCATGTTGTGAAATAAATTCTAGGAAAATTTGGTGATGTTCCTTATGACCAGAGAACCCTAGGAAAAATAGGACTTGAGTTAGTTCACTCAAAATAACCCTAATTGGCTTAAATACCCAAAATTGGACTTTAATTAATTAGAGTTAACCATAGATCAAATTGACTTGAAATAAATTCTCCACTGACCTTTAGGATTAGAAGAACCCACCATAAAAGTTTGAAGTCAATTGGACTTGGTTAGCCCTATTAATTGGGTTGATTAAGCCATTTAGTCATTTTAAACTTTAAAAATTCATAACTTTCAAAATACCTTTCAAAAATTCACCAAATTGGTTTTGGAGCCTCTCTGATATCAGGGGAATTTAAGAAAATTAAAATTTCAATTTTCTAAAAAAGTTGATTTTTAATATTATTTTAATATTTTTAATAATTAAAAAATAATAAAAATTACAAAAATAATAAAATTCACCAAAATGTCACATTTTGAATTTTAATCACTTAGGAACAAACCCCATGTTTTTCTTAGGTCTATTTGGTGAGATATTAATTTTTAAAGCTCTAGGGTAATTTTAAAATTAAAAAATGTATTTTCTAGCATTTTCACTAAAATTATTATAATAAATCATAGAAAAATCAGAAAATTGCAAAATTTGCTTCTCTGATTTCCTTGATATCAGAGAGATTTTTGAAAAATATAAAATTCATTTTTTAACATTTATTTTATTTTTAAATTAATTAACACTCTAAAAATAAAATAATTATAATAAAAATAATATAATTCAAAAAATCACCAAAATTAGTCCAAGTGGTCCTCTGGTCATTAGGAATGTCCCCTAATTTTCTTAAGGACAGAAACTTTCTCTTGGTCATGTTATCAAATTTTCCTTGAAAATCTCTATTTTCTACTAAAACTAATTATATAAATAAATTAAATACAGAAAAATCACATTTTCTCCTCTCATGTCTTTATTGACATATGAGTGAAGTCACATAAAAATTTCAAGTTCATTTGAGTTCAATTTAGTGAGTTATAAAATTATTAAGCTTAAAAGGGTAAAATGGTAATTAAATTTTAACCCTTAATTAAAACTTTAGGTTTAATAAAAAATTAACAAGTAAAATATTTGATCCTAATCTGATTTGGATGATTGAAATTTAAATAATTAAAGGGTAGAAACCCATTGAGCAATTTAAAATGATTAAACCTTAATTAAATAATTGATTAAATTTGGAAGAATAATAAAATTAGAATTATTAAAATAGGGATATTATTAGGGAGAGATTTATTCTTTAATTTAAAAATCCCTAAATTAATCATTTCATTAATGTTTAATTCTTAATTAAAATGATAATTCAAATTTAAAACATTGAAAGACTTAATCATTAAACTAAAATTAAATAATTGAACTCTTTAATTAAAATTAAAATGAATAAAATTAAATTAAATTAAATTAAAAAAAATTAAATTAAATTAAATTAAATCAAATTAAAAATTAATTAAAAAAATTTAAATTAAATTAAGAATTAAATTAAATTAAATTAAATTAAACTAAATTAAATAAATTAAATTAAATTAAATTAAGTCAAATTAAATTAAAAAATTAAATTAAATCAAATTAATGTAACATCAAACCAAATTAAATTAAATTAAATTAAATTAAATTAAATTAAACTAAATCATATTACATTAAATTAACTTAAATAAATTAAATTAAATTAAACCACATTACATTAAATTAAGTTAAATTAAATTAAATTAAATTAAATATAAAGACATGAAGAATTCAAAAATAAATCTAAGATAACTTGAACACTATTCCAAACTTAAATCATTAATTTGAACTTAAATTTGAATCACAAACCATCTGAACACCAATTTACCCTCAAGAGCTTTAGTTATCATAACTCCTAAACGAATATTAAATGAAATGTTACTTCACTTATAGGACATTCAAATGTCCTAGTTCAATCGAGCAAGTTAACAAAACTTGAAAACCTCGGACGATCGATTCATTTACACAATTAAATTCATTTGGACTTAAAACAATCCTAGAAATATTGAAAAGATGTTTAAGATTCTTCTTAAGCACTTCCTCGATATGATAGGATATTTACTAAGAACAATTGAACTTAATTGTTCTTTGATGAAGAAAATCGTCTTCAAACTAAAAACACAAAGAACCTAGACGTCATAGGAAATGACTAGCTATAGGATTAGGAATTTGGTAGAAAACCATAACCCTTTCCCTTAGCTTTTCCTAGGAACTTGCTTAAATATTCTAACTGTGTTTTAAGTGCAGCTTGGGATGACGGGAAGACCCTCCGGGTACGCTTTTATTTTATTGCGATTTACTTTACGGTAATTTATTTAATCGCATCGCACTTATTTTTCTTGCATGATAAACAACGATTGCATGAAAACCTACACCTTTAGGACAGAAACCAAAACCGAAACCCATAACTAAATTAAAAGACACTACAAGATAAAATTCACCTCCACAACATTTCAAAATATAAGACAACTCAAAATTTAATCACAAACGAACACAAAACTACAATTACAACTAAATTAAAACGTCTTGTTGGATGATCGGGAATACCTCGGATGATGTAACCTACGTGTTGCTAACTGGATTTCCACGGTCTAAATGAAAGTGTGGAACTCATTCGATTGAGTTTAGCAAATTCATCTGGACTAAGTGAATCCGATAAAAATAATGATGCCGGAAGGATGGAACCGTGGGATCTTAACCGGTGTTGTTATAATCAACTTTAAGATTTGTTTTAATTAAAACACAAAAAGCACTTGGAAATTAAGACTTCTCTAAACCAAAACACTTTTCTCATCCCCTGATTTATGATTTCTAAAACTAAACCTCCGCAACAACAAGGAGCTCGGAGCATGGTGGGCGGCACGGCCATCGTCGTCAAGCAAAACCATTCTTAGAATTAAATAACCAAGCTATAGGATTTCGAGGTAGTTTGCCTAGTGCAACATAAATCCTCAACTTTTCGTTAGGCATTTGCATTGCAAATTAAGCCCTAACCGGTCTTAGGACTCCGAGGTAGTCGTCCGATACGACATAAACCCTCACATCTTCGAGACTATTGGTATGATTTTATCATACTAATATAAGCCCTAATTAATTAAAATTGGCAAGATTAAAACATTAAATAAACATTAGGACTTTCCTAAATCCAAGCCAAACAATAGGATAGTCGGGAAATTACCGAAGTCCGCTTCGAATCCGTAATTTCTCCTACTTTTCTTCCTTTGAATTTCCAAAACAAAATGTTCCAAACTTGATCCATTCCCTATTGAAACCCAAAATTCAATCCCTTGAAAACTTAAACTTTGAAATTCTTGAGAGCAGAATTATTGATTATTATCGAGAGTTTTCTTAGGTTATTCCTGTCACTTAAAGATGTAATTAACTATAGGGGCTTGCCCTTATACGGAATTTTAAAGAACCCAGGTAATATAAACCCTGTTTAATATTTTCATATTAAGCAGGGGAATTTGTCGGCTTATAAAATTGGTTCGCAGACCAAACGGATGTCACAAATCTCCTAGTTTATTTAATCGAGCCCCATCATCAAGCGAGTGTGTCTATTCTTCGGGATAGATACACGGTTTGCGATGCGGTGCTCGTTTATATAAACTATTTGGGATGTGAGATCGGTTTGATTTCATATCTTAAAATTTTCAAATTTAAAATCATTTTCAAAATCAAATACTACTTTCTAAATTATATATATATATATATGTAAATTAAATTAAAAAAATTCGCCAACAACTTCTGAAGGCGACCCCTTTTAAAAAAAATACAACACAACCTAAAAATATGCCGACAAACTTCTGGCGACTCCGCTGGGGACGGTTCCTCTCTCCATTCTAATCAGACAATTCTGCTTTCAAAAATTGGTAGTGCATCCATGTCCCTTATGGATCAAACTACCCTTCTTTCCGTTGGGATACTATGTTCATTTCTACCTTGAACAAGTATAACAAACATTCTCTCGGATTTAGGAGCCACTGTTTAGACACCCCTAAACGAGAGAGGTTCCGAGATCCTTTTACCTCATTTCGAGGTGGGGTGGACCCCCGATAGGTGTTAGTTTAGGAGTGATCCTTCGAGTCGAGAAGTCTTGCTTAAGACTCTCTTTTCCTTTCCAACTCCGATTCGGATTCCTTACCTTCTCTACACCTTTGAACACTCCGTTCTAAATAAACAAACCCTCTAATAAGTGATTCTTTTAATAAGTGATTCCTTCTTATAAATACATGAACAAGAATGAGTTCGGACTCTTTTCAATTCCTTTCTTTTCGTCCTAAAGAAAAGAAGCATAACTTGGGACCGACAACCGGAATCTACCCTGCGAAATGGAAGCCCCGAAGCCGATTTTCTCTTTTACCAATGGACCTGGACTTCGCCGTCTATAAGGATGAGCTGCCCGACAATGGAATCATCCGATTTGGACAAGGATTTGAAAACATGAACGTCAAGATCACCGACGTCTCCCTCTTTGCGCCGATGAACAAGGTATCCGAAGGCCGAGGAGCCGCCGCTCGAGTTCAACCTTAGGTCGACCCAAGAATTCCCTCCTCCGCAAAGGATCCCGAGCTAAGAGGAATACCGCTGTCCGCGGGAGGACCGTTCTTACTACCCCCACCTGGTCTAGTTGTTTCCGCACCTACCCCGACTTTTGCCAAATCAAAGGGGAAAGAAATCCGAATTATGATGGACACGTTGCACGTGGAGGGTACGGATCTTCTCGTAAGACCTTCGTTTTCGAAATCGGGTCCAAGTTCAAAGATTCCGTCACTAACGAGGACCCAAAGAAGAAACAAAAGTAGAAGGATCGCTAGAGAAGCGGAAGCTGCCGAAGTTGCTTTCCTAGAGGAAATTCCGGAACTGCCGAATATACACCGCCGCTCGAATACATACCACTCTTGGGAGGAAGCGGGTTTCATCCCCTCTCCGCCGCAGAAGATGAAGAAAATATTCGCAAGATTCGTCTGCCACATTACCACGACCCGCATATTACAACGATAGCCGCAAGAAAAGAACTAGAACTACGCCGTTTGCTCGACCGCAAACTTTGGTAGAAAAGTTAGCGAAGAAGGAAAACCGCCCGTATCGAAATTCTACGAAGGATAGGGCGGGTGCCGGTCAAATCCCGTCTTGGGCCCCGAGTAGAACCCGCCATCATGACGGAAAAGCCAAGTAAAAGAATGAGGGCTAGTCCACACCGTTGTCGTCTCGGGATTACGGATTAGGGAGGATACCACCTTCCGAAGCATTTGGCCGACGGACCATCCGGTCCTAGACCTTCTGTCGCTAGAAGGATGGTATGGCGTCCCACTACTGGGCGATTGAGATTGAAACAACGGCCGAGAAAGAAAGTCTCGCCGGGAGACTTGAATGCGAAGAAAGTGCTACCGCGATGAAGGGGACTCGTGAGAAAGGGACCGGCAGCTATCGCACGACAACCACGAAGACACACGAAAGCCCCGCTAGAAGATGCCATGGAAAAGTTGAGAACCGATATCCGACGATTGGCAAAAGAAAGAGAAGAAAAGTTCGGAGACGAGATTGATTCATCGGAATTCATGGACGACGAATACGCGAGAAATCAACATGGTTGAGACACGAGCTTCATCGGCTTCACAAGGTGCTCCTGCGGCCGCGAGAAGAGAGGAGCCGGAGCCGATGAGAAGGCGGCTTCGGGAAAAGACGACACGATCGCTCAAATGGCGAAAAGGATGGAAGAGATGGCCGTAGCTCCGGCCACTCTCCGCAGTCGAAGTACAACCACGAAGGAGACACCCCCGGAGGTCATTCACATTGTAGACGGAGGAAAGGAGATTACGTCCGTCGATGGGGATGATCGGTGAAAAAGGATGCAACACAAAGTATGATTCCTGAAAAGGATATCAAGAACTTGGTGGAACGGCAGAGTGCGAGAAGCCTTAGCACAATCGAAGAGCGGGACATCCATTCGGACGGGTAGACCTTACCCGGAAGAATTCGACGCCGTCCAATACCCGAAAGGCTTCGTACCACCTCTCGTTCAAGACCTTCGACGGAGCCGGGAACCCCGACGGCATGTGGCACACTTTCGTGCCGGTTGTTGCAATGCCGGCGGGAGCGATGCATTACTCTTCCGACGGTTCGTCGGCGATCCGTCGGGAATCGCCTTCGGCCGGTATGCGGAATTACAAATGGTTCGGTGAAGACGTTCTCGGAGCTAGAAAACCTCTTCATCGAGCGATTCGCCGGAGCTCGGCACCACATCACTATAGGTGATTTAGTGGTAGAGAAACAAAAGCCGAATGAAACTTTGGTGGATTACATACTTCGATGGAGGAACTTAAGCATGAAGTGTGAACCACAACTGCAAGAACAGACATGCGATCGGCATTTTACTAAAAAGCATCCATGGCCCGATAGCACTTCTCCTCAAGGGATTTACTATTAAGACTTTTGAGAAGTTGTTAAGCAAGGCCGGAAGCTTGCAAGAGGAGGCAAAGCAATTAAGTTTCACCGATAAAATAGATAAACAAAAGCCTATAAAGACTTTTGAAAAGAAATCCGGGATCGTTGCAGCAGTTGACAAAGGCAAGCAACCGATGCAAATACCACCAGAACGGCCGCAGCAACCACAACAAAATTACCAGCAACCCCGGCCCAGCTATCAGTCATCTCCGCGAGTATGAACAACCACCTCGTCCGCAACGTACATTAAGAGAGCTTTTGAGCGAGAGAATATCCATTCAAGAATGAAGCGAGTCTCGAAAATGTTCCGTAGTTTGATGAAGACTCCAGATTTCCAGTGCCGAGCCTAAAAGACCGGAGGAAGTCAACAAGAAAGGTGATCCCAACTTTTGCCCTTACCACCGGATGCTTGGGCACAAAATAGAAGATTGCATTACCTTCAAAAGTTGGCTCAATGACAACTCTGCGGAAAGGGAATATAACGATCCCGAAGGAGTACATGAAGGAACCCCGGAAAGGAGGTTCCGTCAATGTTGTCTCGACCGATCCCATCATTCCGATAGATCCCATACGACCGACGATGGATGGACTACCGCTTGGACGAGATCTTCGAAAAAGATTTTAGACAGCATCCAAACCGCTTCGGTGCGAGCTTTAATTCAGAGTTCGAAACCTGTTAAGCCGGTACTATCACTTGCGATAGAAGAACCACCTCAACAGGAGACGATTGAAGAAAAGAAGAAAATTGACGAAGAAGAGAAGGCAGAGGCACCTAAGGCTAGACTAGGGGCTGCTTATCCTAGGATAGTTGTTTCCGATTCGGGGAGAAATCCCTCGAACCCACGACTCTGTATGATTATCCGCTCACTTCGGTGGGATCATATAATGATAAGGGTGATGGCGTTGGCTACGTTTTGACTCGTTTCTAACGATTACGTAACTAACGATAATCCGGATATCGATTTCGATACCAACGACAATTCTCAAATCATACACGATCTCGACGAGCAAAATAATGAAGAAGACATCCATCAAGGAGGCTACGAGAGTTCAACAAGCAACGAATCTATTTGCGAGTTTCGAGGAGCTCCAATCACGATAGAGTTAGAGCCTTCAGAATCTGAAGCTAATCTAGAAGAGCCTGTCATTCCGATTCAAGAAGAGACACCGGCAAGCTCAACAATAGATTCAGAAGAAATTACAGAAGTCAACTTAAGGAGTGGAAAAGTTCTACCTCCGAGAATGGGTCCAAAAGACAAAGGAAAGCGGGTGGTTGTTCGGGAAGAACCAACCCGGCGGAAGAAATACCCATTCGAGAAGAAGCGAGAGACACATGAAAACAAAGTGGATTACAACGTGCTAGCCCATCTTAGGAAACTACCGACCAGGCGAGCATCTACGATGCTCTCATCTTATCAAAGGAGATGAGAGAAGCTCGATCAAGGCCTTACTTGATCCGGAAATTTGCTTAGCTCGAATGGCCGGAGATTCCTTAGATGAGGTTTGCTCGTTAAAGGAACAACGAGGTGTTACCTTCACGGACAATGACTACTACTTGGAACGAGCAGACCACAACCGACCATTGTACATTTCGGTTACAATCGGAAAATTTACACTCTCCGAGTATTGGTGGATCCGGGAGCATCGATCAATATAATGAATCTTCGAACGCTAGCATACTTGGAAATTGATGCCCGCGAGCTCGAAGCGGACAAAATGTTATTAAGAGGATTCAACCGGAAAGGAGAAAGAGCCCTCGGATCAATAACGCTAGCGATGAAGACCGGTGACTTAGCAAAGACAACCGCGAAATTTCACATAATTGATTCGAAACGTCATTCAACGCTCTACTTGGGCCGACCATGGATACATGAAAACGAGGATGGTACCATCATCTCTACATTAGTGCATCAAATACTACGATGGGGGGAACGATTGCATCAAAGGTGACTTACAACCATTCTCCGTACATGAAATTGGAATCCACGAGGATGCGGCTTATTATGCACCACCGAAGAAAAAGATCTTCTCCGAGAGATACCATAACAAATGAAGCAAAGAAAGTTCGGGACAATGAAGAACCTGAAGTTCTAGTCCAACAGTCACTCACCACTCCCTTACGGCGAGATGGTGAAGATTTCTCCACAACTCGCATCCGAGGTCGAGGCCGGGGACGAGGTCGTGGTAGAGACATTAGGACGATTGGACAGAGGAAACCAGCCATCAATGTCGATTGGGAAGATAGTTCTGAAGAAGAAAAAGAAATCAAACAAGAAATCAAACAAGAAGCAGCGACAATAAGTCGGAAGAAGCCGCAATTCAAAATCCCTCTCGAAGATGAGAAGAATGAAGAATATAAATCGATGTACGAGAAGATTAACCACTATGTACATACTATGACCCTGACCCCGATCCATTCTAATAAGATTGAGGGTATGGAGGTCAAAGAGGTACGTAGCGGTGGTGCAAAACCCATCAAATTCTACCATGGTGCTTCTTCCTCCAAAACTGAAAATAATGTACAACTTGAAGATGCTACTTCATCAGAATTAATGGAATTGCCTTTTGAGTGGTACTCTCCACTGTGTTCAAAATTTAATTCGGCGTGGTTTCTTACCTCGACAATGGACGAAAGGTCAATCACAACGTTTTGAAAATTTATGGAATAACTCCGGTCGTCCACCCGACTCGAAAACATGGTCTCGGATTCGGCACGGTAGGATCGGTTGATGATGCCGAATTTTGCTTGGTTGTCACTTGCGAATCTAATGAAAACCGCACGGAAACTACGGACGAACTCGAAGATTTACAAATTGGAGACGCTCCACCAGAATTCGAAGAAGAAATCAAATCTACAATAGATGAATTAATGGAAGTTAACTTAGGTACTAGCGAAGAGCCTAGACCTACCTTTGTTAGCTCCTTACTCGATAAAGAAGACTCGAAGAAATAATCGAGTTATTAATGGAATTTAAAGACTTGTTTTGCTTGGAGCTACGATGAGATGCCGGGATTAGCTCCGGAGGTCGCGATCCATAAGCTAGGGGTGGATCCGCGCACGTTCCGATCGGACAAGGTCCCGGAAGAATGCGTCTAGAAATCGAACAACAAGTCATAGGCTGAAGTTAAGAAGCTAATAGACGCTAAATTTGTCCGTGAAGAACAATACCCGACTTGGTTAGCCAACGTGGTACCGGTCGGGAAGAAGAATGGTCGAATCGGAATTTGTGTGGATTTCGGAGATTTAAACAAGGCATGCCCGAAGGATGAATTCCCTCTACCGATCCCGAATTAATGATCGACATTGCTTCAACACATGAAATATTCTCGTTCATGGATGGATCTTCGAGGATACAACCGGATAAAAATGGCTCCGAGAAGATGAAAAGCTTACGGCATTCGAACGCCGATCGGAGTATTTTGCTACACGGTGATGCCATTCGGATTGAAGAACGCGAGAGCAACCTACCAAAGAGCAATGACAAGAATTTTTGATGATCTCATCCATAATCAAGTCGAATGCTACGTGGACGATGTGGTCATCAAAAGCAAAGTAAAGGACAACCACTTGTATGATTTGAGAATTGTTTTCGAACGATTAAGACAATTTAACCTTAAGATGAATCCCTTAAAATGCGCCTTCGGCGTCACCTCCGGGAAATTCTTAGGATTCGTTGTCCGACATCGTGGAATCGAAATCGATCCGGAAAAGATTAAAGCTATCTTAGAAATGCCGCCTCCCAAAACCTTAAAACAACTACGATCTTTTCAAGGGAAGTCGGCATATCTTCGACGCTTTATCTCGAACCCGTCGGGTAGGTGTCGACCTTTCTCGGCACTAGTTAAAAAGGACGCCAAATTTATTTGGGAAGAGAAATGCCGGAGGGCCTTCGAGGACATTAAACAATATTTAATGACACCTCCTGTCTTAGCAGCCCCGGTCTCGGAGTAGACCGCTAATACTTTATACCGCGGCTTTAGACGACTCTCTCGGAGCCCTGTTAGCCTGGGTCGATGATGAGGGTAAAGAAAATGCTCTTTACTACTTAAGCCGTCGTTCATCGCCGACGGAAATAAGGTATCCCGCAATGGAAAAGCATTGTTTGGCCACGATCTTCGCCGCTCAAAAGCTCGAGCATTACATGCTTTCTCATAAGGTCGACCTAATCTCGAAGTTTAATCCATTGCAATACTTGATGACTCGTCCAACGCTTTCCGGCAGATTTGCCGGATGGTCGATGATATTATTGCAATTCGATATAACTTTCGTGCCTCTCCGTCGTCGTAAAGGGACAAGTCTTAGCAGACTTCCTCGCGGACACACCCTTTGCGCGGCGAATCGCCTCTCGATGACGACTTGCCGGATGAACAAATAATGAACCTAGAAGACCTTGATGATCGACGTTGGGAATTGTATTTCGACGGAGCATCTTCGGCGCACAAAGACGAAGAATCGCAAGTGATAGTGCCGTAAGGCGGGAATCGGGCTAATCTTTATAACACCGGAGCGGGGGATGTTAAGATACTCCTACCACTTGACGGAACCATGTACAAACAACGAAGCGGAATACGAAGCCCTCATAACGGGATCGGAATTAACCATTCAAATGGGGATAACGGACATCAACATCTACGGGGATTCACGGTTAATCATTCGACGGATCGCCGGACAATACAGAATTTTAAAACCAAGACTCGAGCAATACTTCCGGTATGCCATACAATGTGTGAACGGATTCCAAATGTGACAATCTACAAAATTCTCAGAAAAGAAAACGCTTTAGCGGATGCGCTAGCTCGTCTCGCAAAAGAATTTGCCTGTTTGCAAGATGAATCAGTGGAAGTGTTAGTTCACGGACGTCAGGTCCTATCACAGCTCGACATAGACACGATACACAAATCAGAAAAGGAAAAAGGATCAGTTGCAACGATGACAGAAAACACGGAAGATTGGCGACAACCATTAATAGATTACCTGCAAACAGGAAAACTACCAGATGATAGGTCGTTAGCTCATCAGATCAAGAAAAGAACTCTGTCCTACGCATTAGTAAAAAATACGTTATACAGAAGGTCTTTTGATCAAATGTGGCTAAGGTGCCTAAGCGGGTCCGAGGCCCGTGAAATTGTTAAAGAGGTACATTCGGGACTGCGTGGCGCTCACCGATCGGGTCCAAAGATGAAAATGAAAATTAAAAGACTAGGGTACTACGGCCCTCGATGATGACCGACCGCATGAAAATCGCCGAAGGCTGTCATCGGTGCCAAGTGCACGGAGTGGTTCTACACCAACCTCCAAATGTGCTACATCAGACAATTGCATCGTGGCCATTTGAATGTTGGGGCACGGATATAGTGGTCCAATAGAACCACCATCTTCAAAAGGACATCGCTTAATTCTTGCGGCTACAGATTACTTTTCCAAGTGGGCAGAGGCAGTTCCACTTGAGAAGTGAAAGCACATCACGTACTACAATTTTTCAAGAACCAAGTTGTTTACCGTTTCGGAGTGCCGCGCGGAATCATCTCGGATAATGGGACGAGCATTCGAAGCACGCAAATCAACAATTTTGTCGGGAGACATGGAATCGGCGGCGATACTCAACAATTTACTACCCAATAGCAAACGGCCTTGTCGAGGCTTTTAATAAAACTCTCGTTCAAATTTTAAAGAAAACCTTGGACGATAATAAGAGAAATTGGCACGAGAAGTTGTTAGAAGCCTTATGGGCCTACGGACAACCTTCGAACTCCTACGCAAGCTACACCTTACGCTCCGGTGTATGGGTCCGAGGCGGTGTTACCTTTAGAGGTTCGGCTTCCTTCACTCGGAATTGTAGTTGCAAATAAAATCACAACGAGAAGAAAACGCCAAATTACGACTCGAAGAATTAGAGAGCACGGAAGGGAAAAGACTTGCGGCGCAACGGAATTTAGAACTATACCAAGCTAAGATGGTTCGAGCCCATGATAAACCGGTCCGCCCAAGAACCTTTAAAGTTGGTGACTTAGTTCTCGTTCTCAAGAGACCTATTCTTGCACACCGCAAGATAGGGGGAAAATTTGAACCCACTTGGGAAGGACCGTTTGTGGTTGAAGCGGTATACTCAGGAGGTTCCTACCAGCTAGTGAATTGCCGGGGAGAACGACATATGCTTCCGATCGATGGACGATACTTGAAAAAGTATTACGCTACTCGATGTTTCGAAGGAATGAACTTTCCATCCCTAGAAGCACGGGTGAAGTGATTACTTATGATCGGGTCCGAACCCAAAAATAACAAAAATGTGCTAAAATAAATAAAATCCCGATAATAAAATTTTCCTTGTTTTCTTTTCCAAATCAAAATCTCTTTCCCGATCTTATCCCACTTCATTCTCGTTAAGTTTTAAAATATAAGAATAATAAAAAAAATGTCTTTAATAAACATTTTCTTAATGTTCTTGTTCTTAGTACGACCCCCGATCCTTTTCCTTGTCTTTTCGCGAGGAAATGTCGAGCGGGCGGTTGGTCCTAAACTTTAAGAATGGCGTAAGCCTTGCACTTGATGAAAAGAGGGTGAAGGATGGAGCGATAATCGAGATTGACTCGGATTTCGCACCGACGAGCCTACGATGACGAGGAAAGTGACTCGGGTCCCGGTTGACCGAGAAGAACTGCCGGACATACGGTGATGAAAGTGGGTGGCCCAAGTCACCAATCCAAGCAACAAGAAAAGAAAGACAAACATTGAAGAAGATAAGAAAATGAAGTCCGTAGTCAGCTACAGCGAAGGCTGAGCTTGTCGGCGCCGCGCCCACGAGATTCAAGAAGTTCGAAGAGCTACTCTCACGACAACGCAACGAAGAAATAAGAATCGCCGTATCCGTAAGATGTTAACAAAACTAGCTGCGGACCAGCGCGACGAGACAGTTGCTAATGTCAGTGCATACACTTCAAGGACATCGTTTCACCAGGAACCTGAAGAAAGGAGGCCAGCTCCTAGGATGACAGAAAGAACCAGGGAAATCTTCAGAAAATCAGAAGAAAGAAGGCTACCACGCCACCGGATAGAACCACCAATGATGCATGACCTTGTTGCGAGAGCAACCCCGGGGGATGTCCCGACGAGCATCATCCCCGAGGAGCCGAGGTATGCAGGAGAACGTGAAGGGATTGAACCGTATATTCCACGATGCGTCACCGAGGCCTCGCCATCCGCAGATCATTCCGGAATACGAGCCGGAGAGAATGCGAGAATGTTGAAAAGAAAACCTTTGAATACTTCGAGAGAATTAGAGGCGAGAAGAATCAATATACCTGGAGGGCCTCGAGCTACATACGGACGTATTCTCGGAGTATGAACGACGAGCAAATCGTGGATTGCATCCGGGATTTGAAAAGAATGGGCCGAGCAGGCCGCCTAAGGAAAACACATACTCAGAACCCCGGAGATGGATGCCAGGGAAAGGAAGAATCACAATACAATGTGGATGCTGTTACAACTTTGCGGAGGACAGGAAGGGAAACCCACCGGGAATACTCCGTCATGGGCAAGTGGATCCGATGCCATTAGTCATCAAGAGAATGGTAAAGAGATTGATAACATGAAGGGTACTGCCAGCAGATTGCATACCCAATAGCTGCATCATCAACATCTACAAGCAGGGTGATTGTATACCCCCACATAGATCACCACGACTTTGTCGGACCCATTCGCACGGTCTCTTTCCCGAGCGAGTGTAACATCATGTTCGGATCCGACCTCCGGATAGCGAGGTCCGGGTGAGTTCCGAGGGCCGGTAAAGATACCTTTACCGGTAGGTTCCGTCATGATGCGAAGGGCAACGGAGCGAGATATCGCTAAGCATTGCATACCAGGAGTACCGAGTGAAGCGGATCTCGGTTACTTTCGAAGGATGGACGACAGAAAGACACCTTACCATTTCCAGCCAGACCCGGAGCTAGAGAGCCTCCGGCCTTACGAGCTGTGAGTTACATGGAAAATATCACACCTCCAATGTACATCCATACGGCATCCTTGCCAAGGATGGCTTGGAAGGTGATGTTATTGACCATGTACCTCACTATTCAGACATGGATTTTTGACAGATACCTTTTTGGATGAATCAACAAAGATCATACACAGTCCGTTTTGAGTTTACATGGATTGTATGAAATATATTCCAGATCAAGATGTATGATGTATCTTCTACATGATTGGAATGAAAGTGACCATGTCACATTTTTGGCTTTCACCTCTTTTGTGCAAATTGATTAGGAAACGCCATTAAAGTTAAATGAACTTCGAACAAAGAACAGAAAAGGAATAAAAAAAAAGAATAAAAGAAAACTTTCATTAAAAAAAAAAAAAAAAAAATCTAAAAGAAAAATGACAAACACCAAATTCACATGAACATTAAACAAACGATAAGATAAAATTTGAATCATTAAAAGATAAACAAAATCAAGATAAATGTTAAATCAAATTCTCGATCAAATTTCAAATGTGATCTTCCAAATTTCAAATCAAATCTTAAATCAAATTTCAACCGAGTTCAAACTCATCCTTTCAAATTTCAAATTCGATCTTTCCAGATCTCACATCAAACATTACATCAAATTTAAACTTTTGGGTCGAGGATTTTACATCCAAGACTGCACTGCTTTAGGATTCTTTTCCTATTGCACTGAAATACATCAAATTCAAACTTTTGGGTCGAGGATTTTACATCCAAGACCGCATCGCTTTAGGATTCTTTCCCTATTGCACCTGAAATACATCAAATTCAAACTTTTGGGTCGAGGATTTTACATCCAAGACTGACCTTTGCTAGGATTCTTCCCTATTGCACTCGAAATACATCAAATTCAAACTTTTGGGTCGAGGATTTTACATCCAAGATTGCATTGCTTTAGGATTCTTCCCTATTGCACTGAAATACATCAAATTCAAATTTTTGGGTCGAGGATTTTACATCCAAGACTGCACTGCTTTAGGATTCTTTCCCTATTGCACTGAAATACATCAAATTCAAATTTTTGGGTCGAGGATTTTACATCCAAGACTGCACTGCTTTAGGATTCTTTCCCTATTGCACTGAAATACATCAAATTCAAATTTTTGGGTCGAGGATTTTACATCCAAGACTGCACTGCTTTAGGATTCTTTCCCTATTGCACTGAAATACATCAAATTCAAACTCTTGGGTCGAGGATTTTACATCCAAGACTGCATCGCTTTAGGATTCTTTCCCTATCGCATCTGAAATACATCAAATTCAAACTTTTGGGTCGAGGATTTTACATCCAAGACTGCATCGCTTTAGGATTCTTTCCTATTGCACTCGAAATACATCAAATTCAAACCTTTGGGTCGAGGATTTTACATCCGAGACTCGCATCTGCTAGGATCTTTTCCCTATCGCAATGAAATACATCAAATCAAATTCAAATTTTTGTGGTTAAGGATTTTACATCCAATACCGCATTGCCCTGAGATCTCTCCTCATTGCAATAATTCGATCTGGTCAATTCAATTTTCTTTCGAGGTTGAAGATGTTACATCTAAAACCTCAAAATTCCAATTTTCATTTCAAATCAAATTCCTTCAAATTAATCTTGACAAACTTCAATCTAAATTAAAACTCCAAATTGAAATCTAAACTCACACATCATGACTTGAACATGAAACAAAATAAAGTCTAAATCGAAATTCTCCCAAATCATGTGATTTGGGATTCACCTCCTTTTCCTTTCCCCGGCGAGAGTTCGGGAATCTCCGGTTCCGGAGATATACTTGACACTCCCCAGCGAAGCTCTTCTACTTTGTCCTAAGTTTGTTACTTGGACATCCGTGTTGGTTTTGTTGATCGCTTCGGTCAACACCGATACGTGCGGTGTGCTCCGTCAGCTCACCACACCTATTGGGGTCCATTTGTTGACCTCATTTTTGATGAGGTCTTCTCTTCTTCTCTTTAAGTACTTAGGATCTAGCCTTAGGCTTTTCCTTTGACTATCTTAGAGGATTAGAATTGGGACCCACCTTTTAGAATTTCAAACCACTTCTAAACTCCCTGCAAACTCCACAAACTTGACTGTAGACCCCTAATCACCTAGAGGGTTGAAATCAAATGTGGAAGTTTAAAGGATGAGTTCCTATAGGACTTTTTGGCCTTAGGACTGCCCTGGGTGGCCTGGTCTAGTGAAGGGGCTGACTTACTCATACACTACACTCATACACTACACTCATACACTACACTTCCATACACCTCCTAAAACACACCCATACCCGACTTGACCTCCGACTCATGTAGGTGATTCACATGGATGGTCCTTAACCCCTAAGCCCTTGGCAAGAGGGTTAGGAACAACATAAGTGAATGCCTCAAATGAGTCCCTTCATGGCTCATGTGGGCTTGATATGGCTTCATGGCTCAACAAAAATGATTTCATTCCACTTACATCCACCCGATCTTCAATTTTCCAAATTTTCAATTTTTGACCCCCGGGACCCTACACCCGCCAACCTACCCGAAGCCCTGAATAGCCCAAATTTCTCAAAAATTTCCAAATCACCCAAAATTCTCCAAAATAATTCCCAAACATTTCCACATCACTCAAATTGATCATCCATACCCAAAAATATCAAAAATTCCAAATACCCTCCAAATACCCAAAATACCCCTCCTAGCCAAAAAATCCAAAAATTCAGAAAATTCCCAGAAAATTCCAAAAAATCCCAAATATTCCCAATTTCATTTTGTTCAACTACACAATGGGCCAATTTTGTCAATTTACCCTACTTTTGTCAAAACCCCCAATTTGACCCATTTTAACCCTAGGTGAACCCAATGTCAAACCAAACCTACCCAATTGACCCAAATTCTGGTCCAATTCAATTCTAAACTTCAATTCAACATTCCCAACACCAATCTAGACCAAATCCAAGTCTAATTTGATTGACATTTGGATCCAATTTCACTTTTGGCCTTAAAGCCCAATTTGGACCCATGACCCAAACTTAACCCAAAACTCACCCAATTCAACTCCAATTAACCCCAAACCTTTTCTAAATCTTCCTTAACATTCCCACAAACAAAACACTAACATGATTTGCCCAAAAATTAGACCCAAATCCCACTCAAATTCAACCCAAAGCTAAAAGGCCCATTTTTGACCTAAACCCAAACCTAACCCAAATGAGCACAAACCCCAAAATCAAAACCCAACCAAAGTCAAAACCTCTTTGAAACACTCCCATAAATATTTCTCAACATTAATTTTACATCAATTTCAACCCTAGCCCAACATTGGCCCAACTTGGCCCACTTGGACCCATATAGGCCCACTTACCAAATAAACCCAAATTCAAACCAATTCAAGTCCAAATCACACCAAATTGACTCCAAGCCCTTCATAGAACATCCATAAACCAATTATGACATTTATTTGACAAGGCCTTTCACAAAATCTTTACCCAAATGCCCATCCTAAAATCAAAAAGCCCATTTCCCTTAAACTTTCCTAAAAGCCCACTCCCTTCAAATTCAAAAGCCCAAATTCATCCAAAGCCCACATGACACTTCCTTTCATCATCCATTTAATCAAAATCACCCCTAAGTTTCAAAATCATCAATTAAACCATTCCAAATCAAGCTTCATGCAAATTTTCACCAAAATATCCAAAATTCTTAAAACCCATTTTTATGAAATTGACCTAACCTTTTCCCAAGCCAAATGGAGCCATGGAGCCATGCACAAGCCATATGCAAACCATGAGAGCCTCTTTACATGTCACCATGCCATTTTGGGCAAAAGGAGGAGACTCTTTCCTTAATTCCTAAAGGTGATTAACCACTCCCATGATTCCCCTTAACCATGCTTATGCCTAATTGTGCTTGGATGGTGACTTGACCCTACTGATTATGCTGAGCCAAATCACTTTTCCCTCAGCCAAAACCAGGCCTTGGGTGGTGCACCTAGCCCAAATGGGGGGGGTTGACCCATTTAGGTCCAAATTTAGCCATGCCCCCATTCCATCTAAATCAAACCCTTTACACATGGCCAATGCTAATTGATTGCACAAGCCTCCGACCACGACCCACCTGGACCCGAGAGTGACCCATGCTGCTAGGCCGGCCGCTCGGGTCACCGGAAAACACCATGGCCGAGAGCTCACATGTGAGCCAACATTGAAATTCTCCCTCTGCCGAGCTGCCCCATGCCTAGTGGTCACCATGGCTGTTCTTCTCCTCACCGGAGCAGTGATCCCAAGCCCTAACTCCCCCAGGAGGCCCTCCACCCTCTCCTATTTAAACTCCACCCCTCTCGGCCATGAGTAGAGCTGAAAACAAAACCTTAAGGAAACTCGCCAAAATTGTTCCGGACTCCTCCCCATACACGAGCACTTGATCCCCAAGTGAGATCCCCCTGCCATTTCTTCTCCGCGAGCTCAATTTCGGAGTTGAAATTCCACCCAAAACCAGGACACTTCTCCACGGTGAGCCAATCCCCAAATCGATTGGTTCTACACCTTCACCGGACCGAGGGAAGGTGTCCACCAAGCAAAAGCCCCATCTCCGAGGCCACCCGGTTGCTCCGGCCTCCAAGCTTTGTGATCGGGCTTGGTCGAAATCACATCTAGACAATTCACTGGACCAGGAGACTTCATCCGGAGCTTGCGGGATCCAATCGAAGGTGCAACAACTCTCGGATCGAAGCCACACTTCTCGCGAGCAAAGGTATGAACTAATTCTTCATCCCGAGCTTCGGAGATTCTCCATTTCAAATGCCTTAATTTCAATGCATGATAACCAGTATAGATGTGTTCGTCTCTTCAAGACGAATCCATAGAGCATAAGAACATAAAAATCCGTTGAGTATCGAGTGAGATCTTAGGGATTTAGTGTGGACGGCTCTCGGGTGAGGACGCTCGGGGACGATGAACGGATGCCGTCCATTTAATACACGCGCGGACGGACGGCTCAGATGGTGTCGGACCAGGAGACGGTACGAGAACCGCGGGGCCCGGGCTGCTGACTCAGATGGCGGCGTCGAATGGGAGCGCGCCGCGTGTGCCTTCGGAGATGCTAAGGTTGACGCGGCGCCGACTCGGATAAATAGAAAATTAGGGGTTTTCTGATTTATTTAATTCCCTAAACTTCAAAAATCCATATCTTTGTGTAGAAAAATCACAAAAATAAAATAAAAATACCCTCTTGCTCGGTGAACAGAGGAGAATAATGTGGAAAAGAAATTAATTAATTTTGTCCAAGTATTTTATTTTTAATTAATTATTTACTCCCTGCATTGTTTTAATTCTCCATGCATTCATACAATTCACCATGGCATGAGACCATAGGGCTTTTTAAGCCTCTGAACTTGGGAACATTCCCTGAATTTTCCAAGGTCAGAGGCCACCTCTGTGAAAAGTTATTTATTTTTCAAATGCATGTTGCTGTTTTGAGTATTTTAATTCCAAAAATTAGCATGTTGTGAAATAAATTCTAGGAAAATTTGGTGATGTTCCTTATGACCAGAGAACCCTAGGAAAAATAGGACTTGAGTTAGTTCACTTAAAATAACCCTAATTGGCTTAAATACCCAAAATTGGACTTTAATTAATTAGAGTTAACCATAGATCAAATTGACTTGAAATAAATTCTCCACTGACCTTTAGGATCAGAGGAACCCACCATAAAAGTTTGAAGTCAATTGGACTTGGTTAGCCCTATTAATTGGGTTGATTAAGCCATTTAGTCATTTTAAACTTTAAAAATTCATAACTTTCAAAATACCTTTCAAAAATTCACCAAATTGGTTTTGGAGCCTCTCTGATATCAGGGGAATTTAAGAAAATTAAAATTTCAATTTTCTAAAAAAGTTGATTTTTAATATTATTTTAATATTTTTAATAATTAAAAAATAATAAAAATTACAAAAATAATAAAATTCACCAAAATGTCACATTTTGAATTTTAATCACTTAGGAACAAACCCCATGTTTTTCTTAGGTCTATTTGGTGAGATATTAATTTTTAAAGCTCTAGGGTAATTTTAAAATTAAAAAATGTATTTTCTAGCATTTTCACTAAAATAATTATAATAAATCATAGAAAAATCAGAAAATTGCAAAATTTGCTTCTCTGATTTCCTTGATATTAGAGAGATTTTTGAAAAACATAAAATTCATTTTTTAACATTTATTTTATTTTTAAATTAATTAACACTCTAAAACTTAAAATAATTATAATAAAAATAATATAATTCAAAAAATCACCAAAATTAGTCCAAGTGGTCCTCTGGTCATTAGGAATGTCCCCTAATTTTCTTAAGGACAGAAACTTTCCCTTGGTCATGTTATCAAATTTTCCTTGAAAATCTCTATTTTCTACTAAAAATAATTATATAAATAAATTAAATACAGAAAAATCACATTTTCTCCTCTCATGTCTTTATTGACATATGAGTGAAGTCACATAAAAATTTCAAGTTCATTTGAGTTCAATTTAGTGAGTTATAAAATTATTAAGCTTAAAGGGTAAAATGGTAATTAAATTTTAACCCTTAATTAAAACTTTAGGTTTAATAAAAAATTAACAAGTAAAATATTTGATCCTAATCTGATTTGGATGATTGAAATTTAAATAATTAAAGGGTAGAAACCCATTGAGCAATTTAAAATGATTAAACCTTAATTAAATAATTGATTAAATTTGGAAGAATAATAAAATTGGAATTATTAAAATAGGGATATTATTAGGGAGAGATTTATTCTTTAATTTAAAAATCCCTAAATTAATCATTTCATTAATGTTTAATTCTTAATTAAAATGATAATTCAAATTTAAAACATTGAAAGACTTAATCATTAAACTAAAATTAAATAATTGAACTCTTTAATTAAAATTAAAATGAATAAAATTAAATTAAATTAAATTAAAAAAAAATTAAATTAAATTAAATTAAATCAAATTAAAAATTAATTAAAAAAATTTAAATTAAATTAAGAATTAAATTAAATTAAATTAAATTAAACTAAATTAAATAAATTAAATTAAATTAAATTAAGTCAAATTAAATTAAAAAATTAAATTAAATCAAATTAATGTAACATCAAACCAAATTAAATTAAATTAAATTAAATTAAATTAAATTAAACTAAATCATATTACATTAAATTAACTTAAATAAATTAAATTAAATTAAACCACATTACATTAAATTAAGTTAAATTAAATTAAATTAAATTAAATATAAAGACATGAAGAATTCAAAAATAAATCTAAGATAACTTGAACACTATTCCAAACTTAAATCATTAATTTGAACTTAAATTTGAATCACAAACCATCTGAACACCAATTTACCCTCAAGAGCTTTAGTTATCATAACTCCTAAACAGAATATTAAATGAAATGTTACTTCACTTATAGGACATTCAAATGTCCTAGTTCACTGAGCAAGTTAACAAAACTTGAAAACCTCGGACGATCGATTCATTTAGACAATTAAATTCATTTGGACTTAAAACAATCCTAGAAATATTGAAAAGATGTTTAAGATTCTTCTTAAGCACTTCCTCGATATGATAGGATATTTACAAGAACAATTGAACTTAATTGTTCTTTGATGAAGAAAATCGTCTTCAAACTAAAAACACAAAGAACCTAGACGTCATAGGAAATGACTAGCTATAGGATTAGGAATTTGGTAGAAAACCATAACCCTTTCCCTTAGCTTTACCTAGGAACTTGCTTAAATATTCTAACCGTATTTTCGAGTGCGACTTGGGATGACGGGAAGACCCTCCAGGTACGCTTTTATTTTATTGCGATTTACTTTACGGTAATTTATTTAATCGCATCGCACTTATTTTTCTTGCATGATAAACAACAGTTGCATGAAAACCTACACCTTTAGGATAGAAACCAAAACTGAAACCCATAACTAAATTAAAAGACACTACAAGATAAAATTCACCTCCACAACATTTCAAAATATAAGACAACTCAAAATTTAATCACAAACAGAACACAAAACTACAATTACAACTAAATTAAAACGTCTTGTTGGATGATCGGGAATACCTCGGATGATGTAACCTACGTGTTGCTAACGGGATTTCCCACGGTCTAAATGAAAGTGTGGAACTCATTCGGTTGAGTTTAGCAAATTCATCCGGACTAAGTGAATCCGATAAAAATAATGATGCCGAAGGATGGAACCGTGGGATCTTAACCGGTGTTGTTATAATCAACTTTAAGATTTGTTTTAATTAAAACACAAAAAGCACTTGGAAATTAAGACTTCTCTAAACCAAAACACTTTTCTCATCCCCTGATTTATGATTTCTAAAACTAAACCTCTGCAACAACAAGGAGCTCGGAGCATGGTGGGCAGCACGGCCATCGTCGTCAGCAAAACCATTCTTAGAATTAAATAACCAAGCCATAGGATTTCGAGGTAGTTTGCCTAGTGCAACATAAATCCTCAACTTTTCGTTAGGCATTTGTAACCGGTCTTAGGACTCCGAGGTAGTCGTCCGATACGACATAAACCCTCACATCTTCGAGACTATTGGTATGATTTTATCATACTAATATAAGCCCTAATTAATTAAAATTGGCAAGATTAAAACATTAAATAAACATTAGGACTTTCCTAAATCCAAGCCAAACAATAGGATAGTCGGGAAATTACCGAAGTCCGCTTCGAATCCGTAATTTCTCCTACTTTTCTTCCTTTGAATTTCCAAAACAAAATGTTCCAAACTTGATCCATTCCCTATCGAAACCCAAAATTCAATCTCTTGAAAACTTAAACTTTGAAATTCTTGAGAGCGAATTATTGATTATTATCGAGAGTTTTCTTAGGTGATTCCTGTCACTTAAAGATGTAATTAACTATAGGGGCTTGCCCTTATAGGAATTTTAAAGAACCTGAGTAATATAAACCCCGTTTAATATTTTCATATTAAGCGAGGGAATTTGTCGGCTTATAAAATTGGTTCGCAGACCAAACGGATGTCACAAATCTCCTAGTTTATTTAATCGAGCCCCATCATCAAGCAGTGTGTCTATTCTTCGGGATAGATACACGGTTTGCGGTGCGGTGCTCGTTTATATAAACTATTTGGGATGTGAGATCGGTTTGATTTCATATCTTAAAATTTTCAAATTTAAAATCATTTTCAAAATCAAATACTACTTTCTAAATTATATATATATATATGTAAATTAAATTAAAAAAATTTGCCAACAACTTCTGAAGGCGACCCCTTTTAAAAAAAATACAACACAACCTAAAAATATGCCGACACTTCATAAATTGTTTCTCCATCAAATTGCGCAAATGAAGTAATATCATTTCTCAATTTAGCAGTTTTAGAAGGAGGAAAATATTTAGCAAGGAATTTTTGTGCCATATTTGCCCATGTTTTAATAGAACAAGTTGCTAATGAATTAAGCCACATCTTTGATTTATCTTTTAAGGGAAAAGGAAAGAGTCTAAGACTAAGAACATCATCAAAAACATTATTATATTTAATGGTAGCACAAAGTTTTAAAAAACTAGTAAGATGTAAATTTGGATCATCATTAGGTGTTCCTCCAAATTGATTGTTTTGAACCATTTGAATAATAGAAGGTTTAAGCTCAAAAGAATTAGCATCTACAGCTGGAATTTGAATACTAACATGAAGTTCATTAGTTGTAGGGTTTGCATATTCCCTTAATGGTTTATAAATATTTTGTTCATTAATTTCGATTGGATTTTGATTATTGTTATGTAAGTTAGCCATTTTTCGATGTTTTGAAATTTGTTTTCTTTTTTAATTCTTTTAATTGTTCTTTCTAATTCATAATCAAAAGGTAGTAATCCTTCAGATCCAGCACTACATATTAAATTTAAAATATTTTTGTTTTGTTGTTTTTTTCAATATATTTTATATTATTTTCTTTTTAATTTTTATTATATTCTATTCTATCCCTGGCGACGGCGCCAAAAACTTGATGCGATGCGACTTTATATTTGCTTAAAAATATAAGAATTTGATACCACTTTTTAGAATATTTAATTCCTGGCAAATGGCTTCAAAAAAATGATGTGCGAGGTTTACTTTTATAATTTTATATTTAGATTTTATTATTGTAAAAGTCACAATTTTAAACGCAAGTATATGTATCATTCAAGCAATACGAGGCTCTAGTGGAGTCTCGGTTATCGATCCCACGGGGATAGTGAATTTATAAAAAGTAAGAAATATAAGTAATATTTTGGAATTTTCAAATTAAATGCATATATATATATATATATATATATATATATATATATATATATATATATATATATATATTCAAATTTAATTTACTAATAATTTTTACTAAAAGCAAGTAAGCAATGAAGCGTAAGCAGTAAAGTAAAGTAAGCATTAATTAAAAAGTCAATGCAAGTATAAAAACGACTTTCTCCTTTTTCAACTAATCCAAGAATTATAGAATAATTATCTTTTGTAGGAAATTTAGATTATGACATTGTGCCAAATAGAAGCATTTGTATTCTTTACCCTTTGGTCCTGGTGCAAAGAACATCGACTAATCTATAGATAGGCTCAGGATGTTTTATTAATAGAATAGGTTAATCTAGGCTCACACTACTAGATGTCCAAGGGGGCTATAGTCTGCCCTACCAGTGACCCGTTACCTTTCTATATCACTCTAAATACTAATTAATTTTACGCCCAATAAATATTATCATCCTATTTATTTGCACTTCACCTTAAATAATCAGCATATAGCCTGCGATTACCTAAGGATTCATGTGATATCTTCTAGTTAAGAATTTATCTCCGGATAGGTCTCAAAATTCTTCAATAGGTTTTAACAATTGAAATGGCTAATTTAAAAAGTAAACTAAGATCAGGTATTAATATCATCACAATGTTTTAAAATATTTTATATTTAATTCTCCTATAAAATTTAATTAATATATAATCTTTTCATTGTTGAAAGGAGAAAGATAACTAACTATTCATAACACATTGAAATAATACAACAAAACATATTTATAAAACTTTGAACGAAATTACAAATACTTATCTGAAGTGTTCCTTCAAGTGATCCGCTGACTTCTACTGACTCCAAAGCAATGATGAAAGACTCCAACAACAATAACACACAATTAACACTCAAAATAAACTCACTAGATACAAAATAAAGTGGCACCCTAAGAATGGAAGAGACTAAATAAAACTAAAAAGGAGAGAGAAGATGCTAAAATGGGTATGTGTACTAAGAGGGGGGTTTTGGTGCCATTTTCCTTGTAGAACGGGCTCCTATTTATAGAGCTCTGAATTTGACCAGAGGTTGCTTAAGGCACCTCTTCAAAATTCATCCAAATTCAATATATCTTCTAAAAGGTAACTGTAACGCTTAGGCGCCGGGATCTGGCGCCTAGGCGCCGGACTCCGTGACTATGTCTTTCGCACCTCTTCACTTTGGGTAGCACCTCTTCGTGATCCAGACCGTTTCCTTGTGTCCAAATACATTGTATCACATGTCCTATATATTAGGAGTAACTTCCAGTCTTCTAGAAGCTCCAATAACCGCTTAACACCATCAAAATAATTGCCCAAAGTCATCAAAAAATCTTGACAGCGTCTGTATCGAACTGTCGCTTAGGCGCCGGATTCTGGCGCCTAGGCGCCAGGCTAATAATTCCAAAATTTTTCTCCATAAGCTCCATTTTTGCTCCATTTTTGCTCATTTTTCCTTCTTTTTCTTTCTTGGACTCTTTTTAAATCATCTACATCCAAAAACATAAAAATACCTTTCATTAAAGCATAATATCCTTAAGAATTGAATCATAAATAAGGCATAAAAAATGGTATTTTTTAGGTAGATCAATGATATAAAAAGGATGATAGAAAGTGTCAAGAATCTGCTCCATAAATTGTTGGAGATGATGTTCAGGATTGGTGGTGTGAAGATGAGAAATATAAAGACATCAACCTCTAAGAGACAAACTATCACAAATCAGAGAAAGGTGAGCCCTGACTGGGACATGATCCCCGATAGATATAAGTGCAACGGATGCCAGAAACTTGGTTCCACTTGATAAATGCACCGATGATTTTAGATATCAAAATTATGATTTTATAATATGATATACTACGCAAGTATATGTATCGTTTATCAAGTAATATATGACTTTCTGATTAAGCCCCGAGATATCGAACCTACAGGGAAAATGTGAAATCTTTAAAGGAATCAGAGAAATTATTTTTTTATTTTCTTTAAATGTTTTCGAAAAGTATTGATTTTGAAAAGATTTGAAGGTTGATTTGTATTTTGAAATTTTCTTAATAAAATGCTAAACAAGAAATTAAAATTATAATAACTAATAATACTGGATGTAAAATACTATTAACTAGAATATCTTTTCTTTCCTTTTATGAAGTAGTAATATTTCTTAAAGTATTGTTGTGGAAGTATTTAAATTTGTTATGACAGATAGAAGCAAATGTGTTCTTTACCCTTACTTGGTTCTATAAAGAACATAGGTTAATTTGAAATTTATATTATTTTAAACATGGTTAGGCAGGGAAGATACCAGTCTCTCACTCTATAGTTCCCTCGATTCCCACCACCTGGGGGCTAACTTCTCATAACAAAACTCAAAACTTCAAACCAAATTAGAGGATTTTAGCCTGTCACTCTAAAATCATCTAATTTTTCTCCCTTTTATAAAAATATCTTCTAATATTACACTCAATTATATGGACTACAGTTCTCACCCATATAATTTCATGTGATTCTTACTAACTTTTATGAGACAATACCGCATTGGATCTTACATAATCTCAAGAAATTTTACAACATAACAGGCCAAATTAAGAAGTAAACAAAGTTTTTAGAATCAATCTTCACAACTTCTTCCAACTTTTAAACACTTATACTTTCCACAACAATTCTCTTTAAATTAATTACTTCTCCATTTAAGAATGAAAAAGATAAAGTAAACTACTTAGAATGCATTGAGAAAATATAAAAACACATTGATTTGAAATAAAAAACAACGCTAAGAAAAATAATAAACGATAACAAGTATTAATAAACTAATTAAAAGTAAACACTTATCTGAAAATCCTCTCCACAAGACTAAGGAAGTTCCTCTAAAACTTTGACTCTTCGCTAAACTACTTCTCAGAGCAAGCCTCCCAACTCCGTTGACTCATAATATAGACATCAGACTTCAATAAAAACTAATCTAAAAGAAAGAAAAGAAGTGGGAAGAAGAATACTTCACTCCGCCCTTTTCTCCTTTCTACTCTCTACTCCTACTCTAAATAAAAACTTTTAAAATGCAGTGGAAGAACAATGGAAGTACTCTTCAAAATGCAGTGGAAGAGTCTCCTCAAATTGCCTCCTTAAATCTTTCCTAAGACTCTCTTTAAATACTAAACCAAAAGGTGCCTTGGTGTCTCTTCGAAATGTGTCCAGATTTGATGTATCTACCAAGGAACGCACCCCTTCATTCAAACTTGTCTCCCAAAGGAAGTTATGGACGTTACCATCATGAGTTGCATCCCATCCCCTTTGAAATTGACGCCAAATCCATTTGAATCTCAATTTTTAACTGTGGCGGCTAAGCGTCGGCTAAGCGCCAAATTTGATCTAATTTTGCTCCTTTCATCATGACCATCCATTTTCATCATACCTGCAAGAAAAATACAAAATACATTCCATTAAAGTGCAATATCATTAAAAAATAGGTATAAAAATGTGCATAAAAATACTATATATTTTAGGTGTATCAAAATCCCCCAAACTTAAAATGTTACTTGTCCTCAAGTGACAGTTAATCTCATAGAATATTTTAGCATGCAAATTATGTATTGAGTTTCTTAGGAAGATAACAAAATTTTGTTCTAGAAATGGAATAGTCCAATTTAGAAAAAATTTCAGTAATTAAAACCAACTTAAAGTTTAGAAAGTTCTTAAGTAAAAGAAAATGACAAATATAAGTTTCTATCTATTTTAGAAATATTTGTAGATTTTTCAAAATATAGGATTCAAACATATATTTTTCTCACTTAAAAATCTTTATTTGAAAAATAGTTTTACTTACTATATTATAACCTTAAGCTTTAGATTTTCTCTGAACTTAAATCTTAAACTTTAGGTATGAAACCAATTTTTGATTAGGCCCTTAAATCCTCAAGCTTCTCCTCCTTTTTCATATACGATATTTTTCACTTCTCTTTTTTTTTTAATAAGGCAAGGATTACTATATCTGGATAAACCTTTAATGATTTTGAATTCCATCCTTCCATTTAAAATAAAGATCAGATATACATCTTTCACTTAAAAATCATAATAATTGTATCTGAAAATTACTCTTCAATAAAAGAAATTTAAGCTTTGAAGAATAAAAGTCAAATCTTCTATTTATCCAAAAATACAAAACTTCTTACTAAAGATAGTCTAACTTTATTTAACACTTATTCATTAAGAAATTTTTAACTTTAAGTTTTTCATGATTACTATAAATTTTAACTAAATTCTTTTATTCATTTCTATATTCAAAATTTTGTTCCCCTAATATAACTTCATCTACATAATTGTTCTCAATCAAAAATAAGATTTATTTTTAAGTATTCTTGAGAATCAAATAAAATTTTAGGTTTTTGAAAATCTTTGTTTTTAAAATCCCCCCCGAACTTTAAATTTTTAATTAAGATAAAACATTTAAGCATAAGAAATGATACATGGGTGAGAAATAAAAACTGATATATCATGCTTGCAAGAATTTTTAATATCCTAATATGCATGTATAACAATTTAAATTCAGGAGTAAAATGAAATCAAATTTAGTTTTTCAAAACATTTTTCTTTTTTTTATAGTAATAAGAAAAGTAAAAATTTCAGAAGACTTCTACAGTAGTAGAGGTTTTCAAAGCAAATACACACTAACTAAAATAACACACTGATACAGATAACAGATGATAGTGGAATTTGAAGAATTTTAAACATGTGTTTTTTCTAAGTAGAAGTTTCTAATAGTGGTTTATAATTTCCTAACAGTTTTTGAAATTAAAAATACATACTACTAAAAACTCTGACATAACATACACATAAAAACATTTACTATTACACACTACCACAAAACAACATATAAATCAACAATAAAACAACAACAATACTTGAATATGCATAACAGATAAACAGTACAACTACAATCTGCATACTATCAAGGTTCACATCACAACACAATCATCAAACAAAATACTAGATAAAGTACACAGTGACACAACACATCAATACAACAACTAAAACAAAGAACATACATCTACTCTTCATCCTCATCATCATCATCATCTTGCTCGTTCCAATCTCTGGATGGCACATAAGGTATATAGAATGGATGAGTTGGCATCTCAGCACTCTGATCTCCTCTAATCAGTCTATCCAAATATTGCTGATAATTCTCCTCATATTCATCATGTCTTACAATATATCTCTCAACATTATCCAGCTTACCATCCATATGTCTTACATGCTCTTGAGTAAGACTCACATTTTTCAAAATCTTCCTTAATAAACTAGTCTGTGAATCAGTAGATGACAAAGCACGTGAAGTAGTAGCACGAGAAGCAGAAGCAGCAGAAGCCATACCAAATCCTCCTCTCCAACCAAACTCTGAATGTACAATGTAAGCACCAACGTTTACACTAGTAATTAGTCTCAATGGCTGAAGTACCTCTTTCCAGGTTTCAAATTTCACTCCAGATCTTTCACATAGTGAATGAATCAAGGAAGGAAATCCCATACCTGCAGTCATGGTTGATCTAGCACAGTTCAAAACATAATAAAAAATTATGCTTCCAATATCAATAGGCTTTCCATGCTGAATACAATGGTTCAACACCGCTCTTTCTCTCGTCACTTCACTGGTATGACTTGAAGGTAACAACTTAGATGAGTAAAATAATGTCATGCCTTAGAAATGGCATTCAATTTGGAATTAGGAAAGTTCACTCTTCTATCATTTGTAATTTTCCATAATCCTCTTCCATCAGTTAGAAACTACATAATTTCATCTAATTCTCCTTCCGAAGGTTGATAGTTAGAATAAAATAGAACATGTCAGGAGGTAGTCCATAAAAGGTATTGATTGCACCCGAAGAAAAGTTTACTTCATGCCTCCTAACCATCACCTGATTTTCCTCTGTAGCAGGTAAATTTGCATAAAATTCTCTTACCACGTAAACAACAAGCAACAATGGAGAAGCAACGATGAATTCGCCGCTTTCTTCTTGCAATCATATCTTCAATCACCTCTCCTGGCTTACTAAACACTCGCTCAGGAGTCAACTTAAGTGATTGTAATGCATTGACGTATCATTCCTCAGCCCTCAAACTAACAAATTTGTAAGAATCAAACTTCGTCTTTTCTCGTGCACGCTTTGACTTTGGAGCCATATCTAAAAATTCATGAAAAATTCACCATAAATTCCAAAATCAAACTAAACTTGCTAAATTATCTTGCAAAAGATATTTTCATTAAATACAAGCAATTTATCAAGCTTTTCCTCAAATTTTCACCATGAATAGTGATTTTAAGATCTTCCAAAATGTACTCAAAATACATGGTGAAAATAAAAAATTTTTACTTAGGAGTAGTGCTCTTACCTCAAGGAATCCAAATCTAACAATTTTTGTTGAGATCGGCTCTTAAATGATCCACAATATGATACCCTAGGCTCCTCTTTCACGGCAAAAATAAGGTTGAAGACAATGGGGCGGTTGAAAATGGCAATTTTCAGGTTTTTAACTTTCGGGATTCAATTTTCGCGAACTGGCGCCTAAGCGCGAACTATCGGTGCTTAGCTGTGAAATCTGGCGCGTAAGCACCGACACTTTGGCGCTTAGCCGCCAATACCCAAATTTTTATAATTACGGTATATGCACTAAATCACTTGGTTAATTACCCTTAATTATTCCAGAATAATTAATTCTCCCCACATAAATCTTCTAATACTCCAAATCAAAATTTAATAACCATTGATTCCACACAAATTTCACAAAAACAAACTTATATTAAAACAAATGTAACACTTAATACAATACTAGAATTTTTATCCAAACATAAAGGATAAAATTCTCAAAATACAAGACACTATAATCTTAAACTGATAAGTGTACATCTCTAAGATGTACCCATCACATCATCAGACATATATAAAAACATTAAACACACCAAACATGAACTCACAAGAACACTAACATAACATATAAGACACTGAACAAATAGAAACAAAACACTTTTAATTCCACTCTCCATTAGGCGGAATATAACCAGGACCACTATTATTCTCATTTGACCCTTCAAAAATATAAATTTGATAGAACGGACGATCATTGCTCATTCTTTTATCATCTTCTTCAATCCATTTGTTCTTAAAAAACACCGCCTTATCTATTTCTTCCACATACCTTGAATGATTGAATTGCATCTTGAGTTGCCTTCCCATGTGATCCAGATGTAAAGTAATATCATTGATCTTTGCTTCCATTGAAGTCACTCGGGCTTCAATTTTTGCAATCATCTCTGCAATACCTTGAATGCTAACAACTAGATATCCATTAAATAACTCCTTAACACTATCACTAGTGAACTTAATTTTATCAGAATCTTGCTTCTTCTTCATCTCGTTCTCCCAGGAAGACATGGTGCACTCAAAATTCTCTTCTTAAAATTCAGAAATGAAAATAGGACATGGGGCAAGTGTTTTCCTTAAGTCAGGACCTTTTTGTAGACTTAGGAGATGCTATAATATTCTCCAACACGTTTAGAATCTCCTAAATAACTCCCACAACTTCTCCACGATCTAGGCTCTAAATTTATATTTTTCACGTTTTTTATAACTGTGGCGCCTAAGCGCCAACTAGTCGGTGCTTAGCCGCCAGTGCACAATTTAGCACAGGTCTGCTAAGTGTCCAAATTCTCATTCTGACTTTTCCAAATCATTAATTAAGGTCAAATAAACTCCACTTAAGTTTACAAACTCCAAATTACTACCACTATAAACTAAAAACAAACCAAACAAATCAAACAAAACACATAAAACAAACATAAAGCAAACACATCGATAAATATGGGTTGCCTCCCACAAAGCGCTTGTTTTAACGTCTTCGGCCTGACATACCTAGAACTCATTCTGAGTGACCCAATATTAAATTCTCATCAGATTTATATTTATTGACTGAAAAATATGATTTAAGTCTATGTCCGTTAACTTTAAATATTTTTACTGTCTTAGGATTTTGAATATCTACAGCTCCATAAGAATAAACTTTTATCACAATGAATGGACATATCCACCTGGACTTAAGTTTTCCAGAAAATATTCTCAATCTAGCATTATACAGCAAAACTTGTTGTCCTGGTACAAGATTTTTGGTAAAAATCTTCCGATTATGCCATAACTTCATTTTTTCCTTATAAATCTTAGCATTTTCATAAGATTCATTCCTTATTTCTTCAAGCTCATTCAATTGCAATAATTTCTTTTCAGCAGCATCTTTCAAATTATAATTGAACTCTTTAATAGCCCAATAAGCTTTATGCTCAAGTTCAAAAGGTAAATAACAAGCTTTTCCAAAAATCAGCCTATATGGGGACATTCCTATAGATGTTCTGTAAGCAGTCCTATAGGCCCACAAAGCATAATCCAGTTTAATTGACCAATCCTTTCTATTTGGATTAACAGTTTTTTTCCAATATTCTTTTAATTTCACGATTGGATAATTCAACCAAACCACTTGTCTGCGGATGATAAGCAATAGCAATGCGATGATTAATATGATATTTCTTTGCTAACTTCCCAATAATCGCATTTCTAAAATGACTTCCTCTATCAGTTATGATTACTCTTGGGATTCCAAATCTGCAAAATATATTCTTTTCTAAAAACTTTGCAACACTTTGAGCATCACATCGAGGTAAAGCAATAACTTCAATCCATTTGGAAACATAGTCTACTGCTATCAAAATATAAACATTTCCGAAAAATGGTGTAAATGGTGCCATAAAATCTAATCCCCAAACATCAAATATTTCAACTTCCAACATATAATTGAGGGGCATCTCATTTCTTCTAGAAATATTACCTACACGCTGATATCTATCACAATTTTTAATATAATCATTCACATCCTTAAAAATTGTAGGCTAATAAAATCCTGATTGTAATATTTTATATGCAGTTTTATCACTTCCAAAATGTCCCCCATAATCAAAATCATGACATTTTTTAATAATTTCATAAGTCTCTTCCAAAGGTACACATCTTTGAATTATAAGATCCTTTCCTTGTTTATATAAAAATGGGTCATCCCAAAATAAGTCTTAGCATCAGACAAAAATTTCTTCTTTTTATGATATGTCAAACCATAGGGTATAATATTACTAACAATAAAGTTTACTATGTTTGCATACCACGAAACACTCCATTCTTTAGCATTGAACAATTTTTCATCAGGAAAATGTTCATTAATTTCTTCAATATCACAGAAAGATTTTTCATTTTCAAGCCTGGACAAATGATCAGCAATTTGATTATCAGAACCCTTCCTATCTACTATCTAAAAATCAAATTCTTGCAAAAGAAGATCCATCTTATAAGTCTCGGTTTTGCATCATTTTTCTTCATTAAATATTTGATAGCAAAATGATCAGTATGCACCACACATTTAGTTCTAATTAAATATGATCGAAATCTATCAAAGGCAAATACTAGAGCTAATAACTCTTTTTCAGTAGTGGTATAATTAATTTGAGCTTCATTAAGAGTTTTACTAGCATAATAAATTACTTTGAAAATTTTATCATATTTCTGACCCAAAACAACACCAATAGCATAATCACTAGCATCACACATTAATTCAAAAGGTTTTTCCCAATTTGGTGAAATTATTACAGGTGTAGTGATTAATTTTTCTTTTAATATTTCAAAGGCTTTATGGCAATCATCATCAAAATTAAAAATTGCATCCTTTTCCAGTAAACGACATAAAGGTTTTGTAATCTTTGAAAAATCTTTGATGTAATGCCTGTAGAATCCAGCATGTCCTTAAAAACTTCTAATTCCCCTTAGATTAGTTGGGTAAGGTAAATTAGATATAACTTGAATTTTTACAGGATCTACCTCCAAACCTTTTTCTGAAATCCGATGTCCCAAAATAATTCCTCCTGCTACCATAAATTGACATTTTTCCCAATTAAAGACCAAATTAGTTTCTTCACATCATTTCAGAATTTTAGATAGATGTTCTAAACATGATTCAAATGAAATTCCAAACACTGAAAAGTCATCCATAAAAACTTCAATCCCTTTTTCAATTAAATCACAAAAAATAGCCATCATACATCTCTGAAATGTAGTAGGGGCATTACATAAACCAAAGGGCATTCTTCTAAAAGAAAACGTACCATAAGGACTGGTAAACATAGTTTTCTCTTGATCCTTAAGAGCAATTTGAATTTGGTGGTAACCAGTATATCCATCCAGAAAACAAAAGTATTTATGCCCAGCCAGTCTATCCAACATTTGATCTAGAAAAGGGAGTGGAAAATGATCTTTCCTTGTGGCAAGGTTTAATTTTCTATAATCATTGCATATTCGCTACCCTGTAACTTGTCTTATTGGTATCATTTAATTCTTTTCATTAACAGTCACAGTGACTCCTCCTTTCTTAGGAACACAGTGAATATGACTAACCCATGCATTATCTGAAATAGGGTAGATAATTCTAGCATCCAACCATTTTAAAATTTCTTTCTTAACGACATCTTTCATGATAGGATTTAATCTCCTTTGGGGATTAGCCCGCGGTTTGCAATGATCTTCCATAAGAATTCTGTACATACAAATTGAAGGACTGATTCCTTTAATATCAGCAATTGTCCATCCAAAGGCTTTCTTGTGCTTCTTCAGAATTTCAAGCAAACTCTCTTCTTCTTTTTCAGTTAATTGAGAGGAAATTATAACAGACAAGGTTGAGGATTCACCTAGAAAAACATACTTCAAATGATCAGGAAACATTTTAAACTCAAGTTCAGGAGGTTTTTCAATTGATGGACCATAAGATTTATCTTTCTCAGTCATATCCAACAATTCAAAACTTTCACGAACATACTTTAAATCTTCTTGAAAATCTTCAGAATCAAATAACTCCTCTTCTTACTTATATTCAAATTGTTCTCTTTTAGCTTTCTCTTCATAAGTTGATTTGAAATGACATTCACTTAAATATTCGATAACATCCATCCTAAAACACTCATCTTCTTTACCTCTTGCAGGATATTTCATCGATTTTGAAATATTAAATGTACAAGTCTGATGATTAACCCTCATCGTTAATTCCACTTTTTGCACATCTATCATGGCTTTGCCTGTAGCAAGAAAGGGTCTCCCCAAAATTATGGGTATCTCTTTATCTTCCTCCATATCTAACACAATGAAATCTACAGGAAAAATAAATTGATCCACTTTTACCAAAACATCTTCTATAACTCCTTTAGGATATGTGATCGAACGATCTGCTAATTGCAGAGTTACAGTAGTCGGGGTTATTTTTCCTAGTCCCAGTCTTTTGAATATTGATAGAGGCATAAGGTTAATGCTTGCACCCAAATCACATAAAGCTTTTCCACAGAATATTTCTCCGATTGCACATGAAATTGTGAAACTACCAGGATTAAGTTTTTTAGGAAGCTTTTTCTGAATTATCGCACTGCACTCCTCACTAAGTGTAACAGTCTCATTTTCTTCAAACTTCCTCTTTTTATTAAGAATGTCCTTCATAAATTTTGCATAGCTTGGCATTTGTTCTAGGGCAATTTCATGTATTTAATTTTTTATTGATATAACTTCAAACTTAAACTTGCTATTATACAAATTATACAAAACAATATGTTTGGAAAAACGCTATATGAGAATCTAAATTTACATTTAACAAGTTTCTTAGAACTGTGTACTACATCTAAGTATGTCGGTGTAACTAACGACACTGTAAGAATTAAATATTTTTCTTTTTCTTTAAGGGATAAAGCTATGATGTGGTTAATCTCGTTAGCACCTAGATTTGTTAGAACATGGTGAGATTCAGCACATAAATTCTTGGCTAAGTATTTTCCACCTTCAAAAACTCTATACTTAGAAATGATATTACCTATTTTACTTAGTATGAAGGTGAGTCAATTTACGAAGCATTAGAACGATTCAAAGAACTTCTCTAGAAGTGTCCACATCATGCTTCGATAGAATAGTTAATTATTTAAACATTTTATAATGGGTTAGTAGAATCCATTCGATATACTATAGATGCTGGTGTTCGTGGTTCATTAATATCTAAAAAATTTGATGAAGCTTATAAATTAATAGAAGAAATGACAACTAATAATTTTCAAGGGCCCTTTAAAAAAGTAAATCCTAAGAGAGTAGCCATTATTCATGATCATGATGCAATTTCAAAGGTTGCATCTCAAGTTGTTGTGCTATCTAGGAAATTAGATTAATATAGAATGAAATTTTGAAGAAAATTCATTAGAACAAATGATTGATTCTCAACCATTGTATGAGGCTTTAAATTTTATTAATAATAGAATCAATAACCCATATTATAACTATTACAACTCAGGTAAGAAAAACCACCCTAACTTTAAATAGAATAATAATTATAGTGGTGGAAATCCACAATGGGGGAACAACCAAGCGAACCCATTGGGAAACTAGAACAACTAGAGTAACTCTAACTGCAGACCTTCTTATCCTCCTAGATTTAATAATAACCAAAAAATGAGGAAGACGATGTTGTCTTTAGATGAGATGTGTACAGATGGAGAATCAACTACAAAGATTAAATGATGTTCTACAAAATATCGTGAATGAACTATGAAAATGACTTAATCACTTAGTAATAAACCACAGGGAACATTTCCTAGTAGCATTGAAGTTAATCTTAAAGATAAAGTTAATTAAGAATTTAAAGTTATCAATTTGAGAAGTAGTAAGAAGTTGGAGAATGAAGTGCAAAAAGAAATTAAAGTTGAGAGGGAAGAAACTAAAGAACATGAAGAAAATGTTCTTAAAGAGATAAAAAAACCTAGCTCTCCACTTAAGAATAATTTGAAAAGACCACCACCACCATTCCCTCGTAGACTTAAACAACAGAGACTTGATCAAAAATTTGCCAAGTTTCTGGAGATATTAAGTAGTTCACAATCAACATTCCTTTTATCAAAGCACTAGAACAAATGCCTAGATGTTTGAAGTTCATGAGAGAGATTTTAACTAAGAACAGGAAGTTTGTAGAACATGAGATTGCGCACTAAGTGTAGAATACAGTGCAATAATTCAGAAAAAGCTCTCTAAAAAACTCCAAGGTCCTTGTCACTATTTCATGTACTATGAGAGATAGATTTAATGGAAAAGCTTTATGTCATTTAGGAGCAAGCAGTAACCTCATGCCATTATATATGTTCTGAAAGTTAAGCTTAGGAGATATTTCTTCCACTATTGTAACCCTACAGTTAGCAGATCTATCTATCACCTATCCTAAAGAAGTTATAGAAGATGTACTGGTGAAGGTAGATAAATTTATTTTTCTTGTGAATTTCATTGTTTTAGATATGGAGGAAGATAAATAAATACCTTTCATTTGAGGAAAATCTTTCCTAGTTACTGGATGAGCTATGATAAATGTGTAAAAAGGAGAGTTAATCATGAGAGTTAATAACTAGGAAGTTACTATTAATGTGTTGAAGTCTATGAAATATCCAGAAAAAGAAAAAAAAGATGAATGTTACAGAATAAAGACACTTGATTATGTGATTGGTGAACATTTTCGAGAATGTTGTGAAAAATAAACAATACAACAAAAACTGAAAGATGAAAACGATAATTATTTTCCAGAAAAATTAATCAAGATAAACACTGAGGATTTAAATTATGTTGAAGAAAATTTTGAAATTCTAGAGAATAGTAAAATTCTTATTCCATCTATTGAATAACCTCCTGAACTTGACATGAAGGTTCTCCCTACTCATTTAAAATATGCATTTTTAGGAAATTCATCTACATTACTTGTTATAATATCCTTAGACTTAACTAAAGATCAGGAAGAAAAATTAACAGATACATCAATAAATTATAACAAAGCCTTTTGATGGATGTTAGCTGATATTAAAAGAAGTAGCCCTTCAATCTGTATGCACAGAATTTTAATGAAAGATGATCATAAGCTTAGAGCTGATCCTCAAACAAAAATTAAGCTATATCATGAAAGATGTTGTTAAAAAAAATTTTAATTTAGTTGGATGCTAGAATTATTTATCCTATTTCTGACAGTGCTTGGGTCAATACAATTCAATACATTCCTAAGAAAGGGAGAGTGGCTGTAGTTATGAATGAATAAATGAATTAATTCCAATAAGATAAGTCAAGCTGGCGAATCTGTATAAATTATAGAAAATTAAATCTAGCCACTATGAAAGATCACTTTCGTCTACCTTTCCAAACTAAATGTTGGATAGATTAGTTAGGCACTGCTATTTCTACATTTTAGATGGGTATTCTAGGTACCACCAAATACCTATAACTTAGGAGGATCAAGAGAAAACAACATTTACTAGTCCATATGAGACTTTTGCTTTTAGAAGAATGCCTTTTGATTTATGTAATATCGGTGCAAAAGTGGGTTTAGATTTAATCTATATAAATAAAGATTGAAAAAAATAAATTTAATTTTAAAATATGAAATCAAACCGATTTCATATATGCCATAGTTTAAATAATCAAGCACTGCACCACAAGCCATCTTTCTATCCCGAAGAATGGATACATTGCTTGGTGGCGAGGCTTGATCAAGTAAACCAAAGAATTGTTGACATCCATTTGGTCTGAGAACCATTTATGTTGACCGAAACTTCCTATATATAATACAAAAGAATTAGATAGAGTTTATATTAATTTGAAGTCTTTAAGTTTCCCATAAGGGCGAGCCCTTATAGTTAATTACATCTTAAATAACCAAAGTCACGTAAGACAACTCTTGATATAGATAAGGAAATATTATTTTCATGACTTCCAAAAGGTAGGATCTTCAAAGAAATGTGGTAATAAGAAATCTGATAGGTGAGTGGCAAAAGTTTCAGAACAGTTATTAAAGAAATCCAAAGGAAGAGAAAGCTGGGGAAAAAACATAGATCCACGAGGAATCTTCGTGTTTTCCCAAACTATCCTATGGTTTGCCTTCAAATTAAGATAGTTATTTAGTGTTTCATCTTTCCAATTTTATTATCTTGGGCTTACATTCACATGATATTGATCATGTGAATTGCCTGGAAGATGGGAGGATTTATATCATACTCGATAACAACCTTTGAACCTAAAACGAGTTAGGGCTTATATTGCATGGAGTGCAAAGGCCTAAATGGATAAAGTGAAGATTTATGATACACTAGGCAAGCTACCCTGAAGTCCTATGACTTGTTTTTTAATTTTTAGGAGTTCTGCTATTCAAGATGGCCGTGCTGCCCACTATGCATGCGCCGAGGTCCTTTTCGTAGCAGTTTTAGTTTTAGAAGTGTCAAACTGAAGAGATGAGAGAAGTAACATATTTTGGAAAATTGAAATTGAGATGTTCTAATGTCTTTACTAGAGGAATGATTAAGTTGATTATAGTGACACCGATTAGGATCCCATCCCTCATTCTGGCATCACTAGTTCTTCGGATTCACTTAGTTCAGATGAATTTACTAATTTCAACTAAAAGAATTCTATAATTTCATTCAGACTGTGGGAAATCTTGTTAGCAGCCGTAGGTTGCCTCCTCCGAGGGATTCCTGAGTAATTGTAATTTTGTTTTATTTGTGATTAAATTTTGAGTTGTCTTATATTTTGACTGTTGTGGCGGTGAATTTTATTTTTGTTTTAATTTGATTTGATTTTTGTTTCAGTTTTGTAGCTATCCTAAAAGTTTTGGTTTTCATGCAAGGTGACATTGTTATTTAACATTCAAGCTTGTAAGCAAGAAAACTAAAGTAAAGGAAGTACAAAAAATAAGGCACCTTAAACTTATAAAAGCGTACTTGTCGAGTCTTTTCATTCCTCCACCTCAGACTTTATTATCTTTCACAGTAGATATTTGTAATTTGCAGGAAAGTAAAGCCTATAAATAGGTTAGTCATGGGCCTACTAAGCCCTATATCATATTTTGGCGAGTTCTATTTATTCATTTGGGAGATGCTTTTCTTTAATAAGTATAATAGGTTCACTTGTCCTGCAAAATGTATAGAAGGCTTGTGAAAAGATCCAGAGAATACCTAGATATTTCACAACCCTTTTGAACTTTCTTGACTTTATTTGAACTTATCATACTCATTAAATGATTCATCCATTTCATACCCTTATGCTTGATGAACTAATGTTTTGATCATCCAAAAAATGAGGTAATTATCACTTGATATTCTATTTATAAATTATTTGGGTAAAGACCCTTAGGGGCAAATTGATTTATTAAGAATTTTTGCCAATTTAATTTTAAGGTTGGGCTTATAGTGTTTCAAAAAGTGTTTGATATTAGTTAAACTTTCTTTTCTAAACCTCAATAATCAAATTTGATTAAACCTAGTCTCACTACCAAGCCTTAAGACTTTAGCGGGTATATTTATATTTAAAAAAAAAAATCTTAAATTGATTTTTATGATTATAATTCTTATCAAAATATTGAATCCTCATTGGACCACTGATTAGGGGTTTTGAATCAATAGGTATCATTTTCCAGGAATGAAACCCCAAACTTAGGATCATTTAATTTTGATTATATTCCAAATTAATATAATTAAAGAAATTTACAAGTTTATCCCTTAATATGAAAAAAGTGAGATGAGTTTCTACCACTTATTATTCTATGTGTCAATTATTTTAACATGTTTATTAAAATCATTCATTTCCCATTTACCTTTAATTAGACCTAAATGTTAATTAATGCTAAATTTTTTAAAATTACAACTTTGCCCGTAAGGCCTTAATACTTCATAATTAATCAAATTTAACTCAAATGACTTAAAAATTTTTTAGTTACCTCACTTATGGGTCAATTAAAATATCAGAGGAGAAATATGTGATTTTCCTAAATTTTATACAATTTTTATAATTATTTTCATGCAAAATGAGTATTTTCATAAATAATTCAACAACTTGATCGAAACAAACATTTTGTTCTTAAGAAAATTATTTAAGGTTCACATAGACCAGCGGACCACTTAGACAAAATTTCATGAATTATTAAATTTTAATTTAATTATTATAATTTTTTTAGTTTTTGGAGTATTAATTAAATATAAAATGTTAATTAAGTTCAAAATTAAGTTTGGCATTTTTATAAATCTCTCTGAGGTTAGGGAACATATAGAAACAATTTTCATATTTTGTGATTTATATTTTAGTTATTGGAATTATTTTAATGAGAAAATAATAAAATCCATTTTTACGCCTTTTAAAAAAAACTATTTTTAACTCTTTAAAATTTAATATCTTCACTTAGAAAATTAGGAAAATTATTCTAATTGTTCCTAAGTGATCAGGAGAAAATTTAGAACATTTCCATAAATTTTATTATTTTCAAGATTTTATGACTTTTTAGTTATTTAAATATTTGAAATAGCCTTAAAAATGAAAAATTTATTTTAATTCCAATTTTATTTTTATTATATTTTTTGATCATAAGGAACTCCCAAAACTAATTTCATAATTTTCCAACTTATATTTTATTTATTAGAATTATTTTAATACCAAAAATGTCATTTAACTTTAAAAATCCATTTGAGTGGCAAATTAACTCCAATTGACTTTAATTTTTTTTATGGAAATTCTTCTGACCCTACACCACAACCATTTACATTTGTATTTATACCAATTTAATTTTCTTTTAGTTTTAGGGTTTGATGGCAATTAAGGTTATATTTAATGAGTTAAGCTAAGTTATAATTTTTCTGTGGTCCTCTGGTTACAATAAACCTACCAAAATTTACTTTGCATTTTTTCGATCAATATTTTATTCATTATAATTTTTATACCAATACAAGGGTGATTATCTTAAAAATTAGGGATCTCCATATAAAGATGCCCCCTAACCTTGGAAAAATTAGGGAAGATCCCTCATGACAGAAGGATCAAAAGCCTTAAATTTCAAGCCATGGTGAACTATACAAGCAAATGGAGAATTAGAATACCAGATGTCATATTTAATTATTTAAAATCAAACATATATCTGTTTGGCTACGCAGTAAATATAATAATTCAGCATTGGGGGAGAGTACGGTAATAATTAGAAGGATGTATATAATTGTTGAGCTTAATAAGTTGTAAATGTTTTTCAAAGTAAAATAGCAATTGTACTCCCTCCCCTTTAATCAACGCAAGTATACGTATCGCTCAAGTAATAAAGGGCTCTATTGGAGTCCTAGATACGATCCCACAGAGAAATTAGAGATTTATAGACTAATTTTTAGTAAAGCAGATTACTAATCTAATTTAGTATAGTATACGAAAATTGAAGAACGTTTAAACTTAAGATTAATGCTTACAAGACAGATTATATAAGCCAATTTAGAAAAGTATCTTTCTCCTTGTTAAGAGGGTTAGGTGAATAAATAATTAAATGAGTTTAGAATTATATTGTGCCAAATAGGAGCATTCCTATTCTTTACCCTTTGGTCCAGGTGCAAAGAACATTGACTAATCCTATGTTTGGTTACTGAATCTGTGGCTAGGCTGGGAGGATATTGGCTGCCACTTCAGAGCTCCCACATTCCCCAAGCCTGAGGGCTAACATCTACACTTTAGCTCCCAAACAATAGGACCGAATTGAAGATTTTAGTCTGTCACACTAAAATATTCAATTCTTCCCCGATAATTAATATTTCCCTATTTATTTGCACCCTCCTTCCAAGGCTTTTGAATTCCCTGAATCTTGGATGTAACCTTTACTATAGTTGATAATTCAACATATGTTAACAATTCAATTGGCCAAATTGAAAGTAAATTACGAATTAAGTAAAAGATCATCACAATATCTATTTGATATTATTAGGCACAACTCATTTTAATTCTTCATTTCACAAAATCTCAATAATAAGGAGAAAGACAAAGAAAATTACTCAGAATGCATGGGAATAATAACACAGATTTTGGATTTCATTTAAAGTTATAAAACAATAAACAAATATACTTATCTCAATTCTTCTCCCCAAGCAGATTCCTCAAGTTCCTTTGACTCTTGTACAACACACTTTGAACTCACCAAGACAATAAACACTAACTCTTACTACAAAAGGAAACACTAATTTGACACTAACTGACACACCCTAATACATAAAATCGTATCTTATTTATAGGAGTCAAATTTCCAAAGGTTGCTTAAGCACCTCTTCAAAACGCGTCCAGATTCATCATATTTGGCTTGAATCAACTGTCTCACCGTCGGCGGGCTCGATCTCGCCGTTGGCGGGCTTCTAGAAGTAAGTTTAACCGTCCAGGCTCGCTGTTGGTGGGCTATATTATAATATATTAAAAACTCTCGAGAAAATCTTGCCGTCGGCGGGACAGTTCAATTTTCATCATTTTTAGTCCTTTTTTCTCCAGATTCGCACTTTTTCGCTCTTTTTGCTCTCAGCACCTATAAGTCTTCATTCCTGTAATAAAACACAGAAAATACCTTTCTTTAAAGTGTAATTTCATATGAAACTGGTATAAAATTTGTAATATATTTTCTTGCGATCAAAATCCCCCAAACTTAACTATTAATTGTTCTCAAGTAATTTAAATACTACATAAAAGTAATAATTATTTGTAGTAAAGTTTTAATTCAGAATTACTATGAATTTGATTCAAATAAGTATTATAGTAAAGTTTTCTAGAAATATTTTAAAATAATTAAACTAATTCTATAGATATAAGGCTATTTAGTCCTCAAGTTTAAGATTTCTAGTCTTCTATTTATTTCAAGAATGACTATACTTTTCAATATTAAATTACTTAAGATATTCAGATGATAGGAATTTCATGAAAGCACTACTTAGTAAAATACTAATCCATATATATAAGTTCAGAAATGTAACTGAAGTTTACCCTTTAGGTTGATTCAAATGAAGCCAACTTTTGATAAGGCATCTCCTCAAGCTTCTCCTCACTTATATATATATATATATATGTATATATATATATATATATATATGTATATATATATATTCTTTTTCTTTTTTCTTTCCTGGATTGATTTTCAATCCCTTTTTCTTTACTTTTTTAAGTGAGGATCACTATTTTTGGTTAGCTTCGTTAATAATTTTGAACTTCATTTTCCTCTTCCTAAATTTGAAACTGGAAACATTTACTTCTCTTATATGTATTTCAAAGTTTTTACTTTATTGAGTTTCAATCTTTTCTTTCTCAACTAAATACCTAAGAATTTTATATTTGAAAATATAGTTTTCTTTACTATAAATAGTTAACTATATTCTTATTCTCTTATACTAAATATCCTTAATCTACAAAATTAATTAATCATTAAAAGTATTTCTCTTAACTTTCTATAGTAATTAAATAAATTAATTCTAGTTTACTGAATTAAAATTACTACAGAAAATCATTTTATAATAATTTTTGAAAATATAAATTGAGAACAATTTAATAATTAACTTTGTAATTTTCCCTCCCCCAAACTTAAATTTTTCTATCTATCTATAAGGGGTGAAAAGAAAATAATCTATAAATTTAAATCATATCTTCGTGCTTTAGGTATTTCTTCTTTTTGAAGTTCTGCAGGTTCTTTTCATCACTTAATTACCTATACTATTAATAACTTTCTACACACATAATATTAAAGAAATTGCTAGGTAAAGAAGTTTAACACAATACTACCACATTTTATACTAAAATATCACACTCCATCCACATACATTTTACTAATCCAATCCAAGATTACAATAGCAGTCTGAAAACATTAAAAATTTTAAAACTATATAACTTTAACAACAATGTTTAAAAAGATCTACACCACATCATAATCAAGTTCATAAACTAAACATTAATACTAAAATTTTAAGAAAAACATACAATCAATCATAACATCAAAGTTTATAAGTCAAATAACTAAACAAATAAACATAAAATCTAATCTTCCGCATCAAAGTCCCAAACTATATCGTCGTTTCCTTGATCAGCGGGTGGAGTAGGCTGGTAATGACTGTAGCGGGGGCATTCAGGGAATATAACATCAAGCTCTCCTCTCTTGTAATGATTCTCAGCATCATAATAAGCTATCTCAAACTCCGAATGTCTCTGGAGATACTCACTGTCATAATCATGCCTTCGCTTCAATACTCCAATTCTCTGATCAATATGCTCCAGTTTTTCCTCAATCTTTTCAAAGCTCTTCCACTGCAGGGTCATTTCATTCATCAAATCATGAAGGGTAGGAGAACTATAAGTCGGAGGATCATAACTGGTGGAGGGAATATCCCTACTAGTTGAAGGTACGTAACTCCTAGTTCTATATCTCCATCCTTTGTGGGATTCATAAGTCTTTATATTACCCTGGGTAATGGGTTTCATAGGCTCCACCCATTCCTCATCATCTCTTGCCTCTACCCCAGATAATTGGCCAAGTGCATAAATTAGACCAGGATGCCCTAGTCCTCCTCCACTTTCACTTCTTGCAGTGGCTAATACATTCTTGTAAATAATACTTCCCACATTAATACTTTTCTGGTTCTGAATACAGAAATTCAGAACTGCTCTATCTCTTGTTACTTCACTATGGTGATAGGTGGGTAACAAGGTAGAACAAATAAAAAAATGCCAGGCTTTAGATATTGCATTCAACATAGAAAGAGGGAAGTTTACCCGTTCACGCTGCTTGATTTTCCAAACCCCTTTCCCATTAGTGAGAAAGTTGATTACTTCTTCCAGCGGTCCTTCCATTGTTCCAAAAGTATCATACTCACTGGTGTATAAGTCACGTACTTCATAGAAAGAATTGATTCTAGCAGCATTGAAATCGACTAAAAATCCTCTAACCTTTATTAGTGCATCTTATATTTCAGTTAAATTGGCATAAAATTCCTTCACTACTTCCACTGCAGTTCTATTTGTGGTGTAACAAAAATTTTCCCACCTCCTTTCTTTTATAATTCGTTCCACTTCTCCTCCTAGATTCTTAAATACTTGATCTTAAATGCACTTCCTTGCTTGGATATTGTGGAAGTATCTTGATTGCGCTCGAGCACTTATAAATCGTGTTTCGTCATATTCCATTCGCCTCTCTTGTAGCGGAGCCATTTTTTCGATCTATCAAATTCACAAAAATCTTAACTAATCTCGAAAATATTACTAACATGGCTTCCAAAGATGACTAAAATCACTTTAAATCAAGTTCCATGAACTTCTTCCAAATATTTTCTTCACATTTTAAAATTTTCCAAAATTCCTCAATGTGGATGAAATTCATGGTGAAAATAAAAAATTTTTACATAGGAGAGAAGCTCTAACCAAGGGAAGATGAAATCCGGTGTCAAAATGCGTTGATATTGCTCCAAATTGCGATCTATCAAGCCCTAGTTCAGTTTTTCGAAGTTTTGAGGAAGGGGATGATGAATAGTGACGGTTGACCGGTCAAAATATAGTGTTTTTCGGGATCTCGCTGTCGACGAGCTAATTAATTCAAAGTGGTCAAAAGTTTCGGGAAATTCTCGCCGTCAGCGGGATCGATCTCGCTGTCAGCGAGGTTTTCGAATTTTTTTAAAATTTTTAAGATTTATAATGTTTTCAATTCATTTTAAGCCTCAATAATGTCTGGTCACTTTAGATTATATTCTATCATGATTAGATACTATATTAATACATAAATCCATACAACACGAACATTATTACTTTATATATGAAATCCAAGTCATTAAAAATTTTTACAAATTACATTACTAACAAATTGCTTTAAAAATCTTAATACACACACAATTTAGCGTCGTAAGCCATACTACAATACTCAAAATGCTGAGACTAAACAAATAACACATAATCATCTCTAGACAGAGATTAACTATAAAAAGTGCAAATAAAAACTAAATTCAAGCAATCACACACAAATAAGTACGAATGAATATCTTCTACTCATCAAGATCTGAACTTAATTCTTCTCTGATATTTCCAATAGAACGTAAATGCACGAACAGATTATAGAAAGGTTTGAAAGGGAATTCTTCAGTAGAATCTTCTCCAATCCATCCCTTTCTTCTAAAAAGTCGTATAAAACTAGCCTTCAGATGTCCTGAATGATCAAAGTGCTCTTTCATTCCCCAGTCAATATGATCAAATAAATTAGAGATATTGTCAATGGAATTCATCACATTTTGTATTTCATTCTCCAATCCTTTAAGTTTTCGTAAGATCATGTTAGTTCTATCAGTCAAGGGCCTGATTGAAGGATTGTTTTGAGATGCTTGATCCATAATAATGGTTGTCTCATTATCGTTATCCAAAGTAGGAAACATATCAGTCGGATCTAATGGTTTCCAAGGCAATAGTACTTTTTCCCAGGCTTCGTAAGAAACTTGTATTGACTACATAATGCAAAAATCGTTGAAGGATGTCCGAGCCCGTGAATAGATCCATGTATAATTAGGCTTAAGGCAGACTTCACAATAATAGTTCCAACGTCGATGGGTAATCCAGTTTGAATACAATAAATTAAAATCGCACATTCCTTAGAGACTTTATTTACCATCATAGTGGGTAATAATTTTGAGGAAATAAAGAAGTGTCAATGCTTAGAGACGGGATTAAGAAGTGATGCAGAAAAACTAACGTACCCGTCTTCTCTCATTTCCTAATCTTCTTGTTCATCAGTCAAATATCAGTAAATCTCATTCATATTGTATCTTGTAGGGACGACATTTGAATAGTCGCAAACATGTGTATCCTCAATTGAGTACAACTCATTAATTCTTGAAGGAGTGAAAGTTACCCATCTGCATCGTACAAATACGCTTCTGTTGTTGATTCCATGAAGATTGGAATAGAATTCTTTGACTACAGGGATAACTACCACAGAAGTTGTATAACATAATACCTCCCAACGTCGTCGAATAACCATCTCTTCAATAGATGTTGTTGAATTCTCTGCTCCTCTATTAACAAATCCTCTTTCTTTAATCAATTGCTTTTTCTTCATAACCTTGTTGAATATCCGTTGTGCTTCATAACTAACAAACTTTCTCCTATTGAACACTTGGGATTTCGTGATCTCAAGTGGATTGGATGCCATAATTTTTTGTTTTGGTGGAGTCTCTAGTCATTTCTAGGAAGTAGAATGTGAAAAATTTGAGTTCTAGACGTCTTATATAGAGAAAAATACTTAGAATCGCCCGAAACCGCCAAGATAACTCCCTAAAATCGCTCTTGTACCAGTCTCACCATCGGCAATAACGATCTCGCCGTCGGCGGGATAGTTATAATATTAAATTGAATAAAGGCGCTCAAATCTCGCCGTCGGCAGCGTCGATCTCACCGTCGGTGGGCTAAGGCAAAATTGCCCATTTTCGCTTTGGTTCCCAAAATTTTTAATTTCTTTTGTTAATCTTAATATTTTGATGACTATAAAAATAAATATGATGAATAAAGGCGCTCAAATCTCGCCGTCGGCAGCGTCGATCTCACCGTCGGTGGGCTAAGGCAAAATTGCCCATTTTCGCTTTGGTTCCCAAAATTTTTAATTTCTTTTGTTAATCTTAATATTTTGATGACTATAAAAATAAATATGAGTAGTAGAATTCATTTATACTATAATTATCAATAAACCAAATAAATAAACTATAATTTAAGACTACTATGGGTTGCCTCCCATAAAGCGCTTGGTTTAACGTCGTCAGCCCGACTTATTCAGGTTAATAATCAGGTTGACTGAGCATTAAAACCTCTTTAAAATTTGGTCTTCTTCCTTTAAAATAATGTTTTAATGTATGTCCATTCACCTTAAATTGTGTCCAGCCTTTGGATCTTCAATTTCTATAGTTCCGTAGATAAATATTTGAGTTATATTGAAAGGTCCTAACCATCGAGATTTTAATTTTCCAGGAAATAATTTTAATCTTGTATTATAGAGCAAAACTTTTTGTCCTGGCTCAAAATTTTTCTGTTTAATCTTTCAATCATGCCATAATTTCATTTTTTCTTTATAAATTCTATCATTATTGTAAGATTCATTTCTTAATTCTTCTAATTCATTCATCTGTAATCTCTTCTCACCAGCTTCTCTTAAATTACAATTAAATTCTTTAATCGCCCAATACGCTTTGTGCTCTAATTCAACTGGTAAGTGACAAGTTTTTCCATATATAAGTCTGTAAGGAGTCATTCCAATCGGAGTTTTATAAGCATTCCTGTATACCCATAATGCATTATCTAGTCTTGGAGACCAATCTAATCGATTAGGGTTTACAGTTTTTTCTAAAATTTGTTTAATTTCTTGATTAGAAATTTAAGCTAATCCACTGGTTTGTGGATGATAAGCAGTTGAAATTTTATGAATAATGTTGAATTTTTTTACTAATTTGTGAATATATTTGTTCCTAAAATGGGATCCTTTGTCAGTGATAATCACTCTCGACATTCCGTATCTTGTAAAAATATTTTTCATTAAATATTTTGAAACACTCTTAGCATCACATCGAGGTAAGGCTTGTGCTTCAATCCATTTAGAAACAAAATCAACAGCAACTAATATATATGAGTTTCCAAATGAAGGTATAAATGGTCCCATAAAATTTAAACCCCAAACATCAAAAATTTCAACTTCTAATATAAAATTTAGAGGCATTTCATTTCTTCTAGATATATTACCTACTCATTGGCATTTATCGCAAGTTTTGCTATATCTGTAAACATCTCTAAAAAGAGTAGGCCAATAAAATCCAGATTGTAAAATTTTGTAAGCAGTTTTATCTGTTCCAAAATGTCCTCCAAATTCAGAATCATGACATTTTTGAATGATTTGTTCAGTTTCTTCATAAGGCACACATTTTCTAATTATTGAATCCTTACATTGCTTATATAAATTTGGCTTATCCCAAAAATAAGTTTTCACATCATGAATGAATTTTTTCTATTTTTGTAAAGTTAGCATGGGTGGTAAAATATCACTTACAATATAATTTAATATATCAGCATACCAAAGTATTTTCCATTCATTTATATTATAAAGTTGTTCGTCAAGAAAATGTTCTGAAATTTCATTATCAGTGTCAGATAATTCATTATATTCTAATCTTGATAAATGATATGCAATTTGATTATCAGTTCCCTATTTATTAATAATTTCAAAATCAAATTCTTGCATTAATAATATCCATCTGATTAATCTTGGCTTGGTATCCTTCTTTTGCATTAAATATTTAATAGCAAAATGATCAGTATGCACAATACATTTAGTTCCAATTAGGTAGGATCTAAATTTATCAAAAGCATAAACAATTGCTAATAAATCTCTTTCTGTAACTGTGTAGTTGATTTCATCATTATTGAGAGTTTTACTAGCATAGTATATGACTTTAAAAATTTTATCATATCTTTGTCCAAGAACAGCTCCTATACCATAATCACTAGCATCACACATAAGTTCAAATGGTTTCTCCCAATCAAGGGAAACTATTATAGGTGCTGTGATTAATTTATCTTTTATTAATTCAAAAGCATTTAAGCATTCTAAAGTGAATTCAAATTTCTTGTCCTTTTCTAAAAGTTGGCATAGAGGTCTAGTAATTTTTGAAAAATCTTTTATGTAGCGTCTGTAAAAACCGGCATGTCCAAGAAAAATTCTTACCCCTCTCACTGTAGTAGGAGGTGGTAATTTAGCTATTGCTTGAATTTTTGCAGGGTCTACTTCCATGCCACTTTTCAAAATTTTATGCCCTAATACAATTCCTCCTGCAACCATAAATTGACATTTCTCCCAATTTAGAACTAAGTTAGTTTTCTTGCATACTTTTAAAACTTTTCCTAGATGACTCAAGCATACGTCAAATGTTGTTCTAAATACAGAGAAATCATCCATAAATACTTCCATTCCATCATCAATTAATTTGCTAAATATAGACATCATACATCTCTGGAATGTTGCAGGTGCATTACATAATCCAAAAGGCATTCTTCGAAAAGCGAATGTTCCATAAGGATCGGTAAATGTAGTTTTTTCTTGATCCTCGGAGCAATAGGAATTTGATGATAACCGGTATATCCAACTAAAAAATAAAAATATTTATGTCTGGCTAGTCTATCCAGCATTTGGTCGAGAAATGGTAGAGGGAAGTGATCTTTCCTGGTGGCTGCATTTAATTTTCTATAGTCAATACATATACGCCATCTAGTAACCTGTCTTATAGGTATTAAATCATTATTTTCATTAGCTTTAACAGTCACCTCTCCTTTCTTAGGAGCACAGTGAATTGGGCTTACCCAAGCACTGTCAGAAATAGGATATATAATACCATTATCTAACCATTTTAAAATTTCTTTCTTGACTATTTCTTTCATAATCGGTTTAATCTCCTTTGGGGATCAACTCTTGGTTTGTGTTCGGTATCTAAAATAATTTTGTGCATACAGATTGAAGGACTAATTCCTTTAATATCTGCTAAAGTCCAGCCAAAAGTTTTCTTATATTTTTTTAATGTGTCCAAATGTTTTTGCTCTTATGATTCATTTAATTCTGCTGATATAATAACTGGTAAAGTTGAAGAGTTATCTAAATAAGCATACTTCAAATGAGTAGGTAATATTTTTAATTTAAGTTCAGGAGGTTTAATTATTGACGAAACTATATTATTTTCAGTATTTTCTGTATTATCCAACAATTCAAATCTTTCCTGTATATAATCTAATTCTTCATTCTTTATTTCTTCATTTAAGTCGGTATCTTCTATTTTGAGTTTTTCTTCAAAATATTCTTTAAAATGTTCATTTTGTAGATGTTCAACAATTTCCATTCGAAAACATTCATCATCTTTTTCTATAGCAGGATATTTCATTGATTTTGCAATGTTGAAGGTAACTTTTTGATCGTTAACTCTCATAGTTAATTCTCATCAATCATAGCTTTTCCAATAGCTAAGAAGGGTCTTACTAATATTATTGGTATTTCTTTATCTTCCTCCATATCTAAAACAATAAAGTCTACAGGGAAGATAAATTTATCCACTTTTACTAACACATCTTCAATAACTCCCTTAGGATTAGTAACATAACGATCAGCTAACTGAAGAGTTACTGAAGTAGGTGAGACTTCTCCTAATCCTAATATTTTAAAGATTGATAGAGGCATTAGATTTATGCTGGATCCTAAATCACATAGTGCTTTTCCAAAAAAAATTTCTCCAATAGCGCAAGGTATAGTGAAACTACCAGGATCTTTTAATTTTTCATGATGCTTTTTATTAATAATTGCACTACACTCTTCGCTAAGTGCAACAGTTTCATTATCTGTGAATTTTTTTTTATTTAAAATATCCTTCATAAATTTAACATAATTAGGCATTTGTTCCAATACTTCTACAAAAGGAATGTTTACCGTTAATTTCTTCAAAATCTCAAAAAATTTAGAAAATTGCTTATCTTTCTTATGTTGACTTAGTCATTGAGGAAATGGTGGTGGTGGTTTTTCTACAGAAATTTTCATAGGTATCAATGAATCTTCTAGATTTTTATCTTTCTGATCCTTTTCTTTTTCGATCTCCACCTCCTCATTCTGACTTTCCGTTTCCTTTTGTATTCTTGTTTCTAATTCTTTTCCACTTCATAACTTTATCACTTTAATTTGTTCTTTTTCTTGATCTTTAGGATTTATTTCCACATTACTTGGAAAAGTTCCGGGGCTTCTATTATTAAGTGCAGTAGCGATATGTCCAAGTTGAATTTCAATATTTTTAATTGCTGTTCCTTGAGTTTGTAATTGGTTTCCTTGAATTTGTAATCGATTACCTTGATTCTGTAAATGTTGACCCATATTTAATATTAATTCTTCCATAGATAACTTCTTATCCTTATATTGAGAGTTATTATTAAATCCAGGTGGATAAGAAGGTTTAAAATTAGAATTTTCTTGGTTAGAAGGATTTCCTACTGTTACTGAATTTTTCATCCATTGTTGATTGGCAGAATTGTTATTCCAATTAAAATTTGGGTGATTTTTCCACCCAGGGTTATAATAATTTGCATAAGGATTATTGGGTCTATTGTTAACAGCATTTATAGTTTCATATGAAGATTGAGCATCTATAAGTTGTCTAGTTAAATTTTCTTCTGTTATATTAGGAGAATAATTCATTCCAAAATGATCTAATTTCTTAGATATAGCAGCAATTTGAGAAGCTAACATAGATATTGCATCAGATTCATGTATACTGGCTTTTTTTTAGGATTTAACCTTTGAGAAGGCCATTGAAAATTATTAGTAGCCATTTCTTCAATTAATGAATAAGCTTCATCAAAAGGTTTTGACATTAATGAACCTCCAACAGCAGCATCAATGATTGATCTAAGAGATCCTACTAAACCATTTAAAAGTGTTTGTATAATTAACCAATCGATAATGCATGGTGTGGGCATTTCCTAAGAAGATCTTTAAATCTCTCCCAAGCTTCATATATTGATTCTCCATCAAACTGACTAAAAGAAGTTATATCATTTCTCAGTTTTGCAGTTTTTGGGGAGGAATATATTTGGATAGAAATTTTTGTGATAATTCTCCCCAATTTTTAATTGATCCAGGTGCTAATGAATTTAACCTCATCTTAGCCTGAAAAAGGAAATAGCCTAAGTCTAACGGCGTCATTAGATACTCCGTCATATCTAAAAGTAGCACATAACTATAAAAAACTCGCAAGATGTAAATTAGGATCTTAATTTGGTGAACCACTAAAATGATTATTTTGTACCATTTGGATAATTGCAGGTTTAAGCTCAAATGAGTTAGCCGCTACATCAGGGTTTTGAATAGTTAAGTGAATTTCATCTAATGTAGGGTTAGCGTAATCTTTCAAAGGTCTTGGTTGATTTATATTTTCAATTTCTGGATTATTTGCCATTTGATTTAATTTTATGATTTCTCTTTTTTGTTTTTTAATTCTTTTAATAGTGCGCTCTAATTCTGAATCGTAAGGTATTAAACTTTCAGTTCCAAATTTACGCATACACAACTAACAATATTAATAAAATAGTCCGTTACTCTAGTAATTATCATTATATATTTGTATATATTTTAATTGAATAATTACTTTACTTCCCCGGTAACGGCGCCAAAAACTTGTTCGGCTACGCAGTAAATATAATAATTCAGCCTCGGGGGAAAGTAGGGTAATAATTAGAAGGATGCATATAATTGTTGAGCTTAATAAGTTGTAAATGTTTTTCAAAGTAAAATAGCAATTGTACTCCCTCCCCTTTAATCAACGCAAGTATACGTATCACTCAAGTAATAAAGGGCTCTATTGGAGTCCTAGATATCGATCCCATAAGGAAGTTAGAGATTTACAGACTAATTTTTAATAAAGCAAATTACTAATCTAATTTAGTATACTATACGAAAATTGAAGAACGTTTAAACTTAAGAATAATGCTTAAAAGACAGATTATATAAGTTAATTTAGAAAAGTATCTTTCTCCTTGTTAAGAGGATTAGGTGAATAAATAAATAAAAGAGTTTAAAATTATATTGTGCCAAATAGAAGCATTCCTATTCTTTACCCTTTGTTCCAGGTGCAAAGAACATTGACTAATCCTATGTTTGGTTAGTGAATCTGTGGCTAGGTTGGGAGGATAGTGGCTGCCACTTCAGAGTTCCCACGTTTCCCTCGCCTGAGGGCTAACATCTATACTTCAACTCCCAAACAATAGGACCGAATTGAAGATTTTAGTCTGTCACACTAAAATATTCAATTCTTCGCCCGATAATTAATATTTCCCTATTTATTTGCACCCTCCTTCGAAGGCTTTTGAATTCCCTGAATCTTGGATGTAAGCTTTACTATAGTTGATAATTCAACATATGTTAACAATTCAATTGGCCAAATTGAAAGTAAATTACGAATTAAGTAAAAGATTATCACAATCTCTATTTAATATTATTAGGAACAACTCATTTTAATTCTTCATTTCACAAAATCTCAATAATAAGAAGAAAGAAAAAGAAAACTACTCAGAATGCATGGGAATAATAACACAGATTTTGAATTTCATTTAAAGTTATAAAATAATAAACAAATATACTTATCTCAATTCTTCTCCCCAAGCAGATTCCTCAAGTTCCTTTGACCTTCCTTCTTGTACAACACACTTTGAACTCACCAAGACACTAAAAACTAACTCTTACTACAAAAGGAAACACTAATTTGACACTAACTAACACACCCTAATACATAAAATCGTCTTTTATTTATAGAAGGAGTCAAATTTATAAAGGTTGCTTAAGCACCTCTTCAAAACGCGTCCAAATTCATCGTATTTGGCTTGAATCAACTGTCGCGCCGTCGGCGGGCTCGATCTCGCCGGCAAGGCTAACTGTTCAGGCTCACTGTCGGCAGGCTCGATCTCGTCGTTGGCGGGCTCTATTATAATATATTAAAAACTCTCGGGAAAATCTCGCCGTCGGCGGCTTAAATCTCACCGTCGGCGGGACAGTTTAATTTTCATCATTTTTAGTCCTTTTTGCTCTTTTTGCTCTCAGCACCTATAAATCTTCATTCCTGTAATAAAACACAGAAAATACCTTTCTTTAAAGTGTAATTTTGTATGAAATTGGTATAAAATTTGTAATATATTTTCTTGTGGTCAATATCAAATAAACCTGAAATCATTTCCACGTTTTTCTCCTCTGTTCATTGAGCATGAGGTTATTTTTATTTTATTCTATTGATTTTTCTAGACCAAGTTATGGATTTTTAAAGATCCACTGATTTAAATAATTCATTTTAATCCTATTTTTCTACTTATCCGACGCGATGCCACCTCATCCTTGACAGCTCCGAAACTCTATGTGTCGTCTCCCCATTTGGCGCTGCCATCTGACTCAGCTCCGTGCTTTATACATAATAAGTAGTCCGACGCGATCCCATCCCTCCATTTGATACATGCATCATCCAACGGTGCCTAGCCTTCAACCCCAACTGGCATGCACAGAGAACCGTCTACCTTCCAACCCTAATATTTCACTCAATACTCAATCAAATCACATGAGGTTTGTTTCTATGGATTCATCTAGCTCAGATGAACCTATCTATACGGCTAACCTAGCCCTAAATCAAGCCAACATGAATGGAGAATTGAAATAAGCTCAGGAGAGTGGGAAAGTTCAATAACTTTGTCTGCGAGGGGAGGCCTCAATCAGATGGTTTTACCATCTTCGATTGGACCCAACGAGCCTCCAGATGAAGCCTCTTGCTGTGGTGAAATGTCTAGACCTAAGTTCGACTAGACCCGATTTCAGGTGTTGATCAAAGTCTATGCCAGGGGCTCTTTGTGATGAGGCTTTGATTGGGGAACTTCTTCTTTCGGTGTCGGGATATTGTGGGTGCAACTAATTTGGATTAGATGCACTGTAGAGCTGTGGTGAGTGATGCGACTTTTTTATATGCAAGAATTTATGAACACAGATTTATATATTTATAATAATTTTGTAAATTCAAAATTTCAAAGGCAAGTATACATATCATTCAAGTAATACAGAGCTTTAGTGGAGTCCCATTTATCGATCCCACAGGGAAGCGAGGAAAGAGGTTCTTAGTCAAATTCTTGTCTACTATTATCAGACTTTAGATTGGAGGGTCGATATAAGTGGTGTTTTATCTAGCAACTACTCCTAAATGCAGATCATTATATGTATGGATAATAACTATTCTTAAAGGAAAATATTAATACTAAAGAAAACCCTTTCTGCATAAATTAGTTCAGTGAATTTTGAGATAATAAAAACTACTATTCTCAAGTAATGAATTGGATAATATAAAAGAATGAGATACATTAAATATTGTATGTGACAAATAGGAGCAATCCTATTCTTTACCCAGTTTTCAGCATATAAAGAACATTGCCTAATTTTAAGTTTAGTCCCCAAATCCATGGTTAGGCTGGGAGGATAGTGGCTTTCACTCCAGAGCTCTCACATCACTTCGCATGAAGGCTAACTCTCATTTAGTTTCCAAGCATTAGGACCAAATTGAGGGATTTTAGTCTGTTACCCTAAAATCTCCAATTCTGTGCTCATCAAAGTATATTTCCCTATTCTATTTGCACTCAACCCCCATGAACTTCACCATCCATGGAATTTGAATGTAGTTCCACTTTGTTGAGAATTACACCACCCTCTCGGATCATAGCACAATTACAATGAATTTCAACACTACAACGAGCTCTTTTTGTAATGTAAATGAACTACAAGTAAAACCATCAAATTTATAATTAAATCCACTTCTAACATGCATTACAATATCTTAAACATGAATCCTACTCACTACAAAAGAAAAGTAAAAAGAAAATAACGACATAATCTTCATATGCCATAATTTCCTAAGAAGAAGAAAGAGTAAGATAAAGATATCACAAAGCACAAAGAAAACACAATGAAAAACTTTATTTCAAAGAAAATCCACAAAATAAGTATTTACAAAGTCATAAGATAATGAAGAACACAATAATTATCTTTTTCCTCTTGAAAGAAAGAAGAAGATTTTTCCCACAAAGTCTCCCGCTAATCCATGCAATGCTAGTATAACTCTTACAATTTCTCTCAAAATCCCCTCACCAATCTCTCCAAAAAGGTAGAAATCTACATTTTCTACTCCTATTCTAAGATCTCTAAGCATTCTCCAAGTTTTACCTAACATTTCTCCTCTCGTTTCTGACCTAAAATCATTCTTCTAAAGTGTAGGGACGAATTTTAAAGAGTTGCCACAAGAAACCTTTCAAAAAGCATCCAAATACGTTGAATCTCGGCCCCCAACAGTCCAAATCATGTCCAAACTATTTGGGCGCAGTCCGATGCTATTTGGGCGTCGTTCGGCACCCTACTCTGCGCAGCTCCACCATTTTGCTTCATTTGGCTCATTTCAGCTCCGATTCGCCCCATTTCAGTTCCGTTGCGTTCCTAACAGATAACCCTAGAAAATAAGCTTAAAAAACATTTCTTTAAAGTGTAATATTATTCAAAAATATGTAATAAGTATAAAGGAGATTAAGAAAGAACGACTTATCAAAATGTGTCAGACTAAAAATTACGTTTTTGCTCGTTTTTGCTCCGAATTGCACCATTTTTACTACTTTTTCTCAAAAATCCATTTATTGTACCAAAAACTAGAAAACATAAAAAATACCTTTCTTTATAGTGCAATATCATCAAAAATAGGTATGAAATAGGAAGTAAAAAACTATCAAATTTTCAGTGGATCAAGATCCCCCAAACTTAACTCTTACTTGTCTTCAAGTAATTTAGTTAATACATAAAATAATGATCCACTGTAATGAACTTTCTTTCTAGAATAACATGATTTTGACTTAGATAAATACAGTAGTAAAATTTTCCTAAAGATATTTGAATAATTCAAGTAAATTCCGCAGGTGTAAGGCTATCTAGTCATCAAGTCTAAGAGTTCTAGCCATCTATTCATTTCAAAAATGACTGTAGATTGTCCTATTAAAGTACTTAAAAGAATTACATGAAAATAAGTTTATGAGAACACTACTAGTAAAGATACTAATCCATAACATATATGTTCAGGAAATTAATTAAGTTCTTCCCTTTAGGTAGATCCAAGTGAAGCCAATTTTTGATTAGGCATCTTCTCAAGCTTCTCCTCACATATTTTCTTTTTACTTTTCTTTTTCTTTCTTTTGGGATCATTTTCAATACCTTTTTTTTCCTCTTTTTTTATGTGAAGATTACTATATCTGGATAGCCTTTAATAATTTTGAACTTCACCCTTCTCACCCTAAATTTGGAACTTACCACAATCCTTTACCTTATAGGCATTTCTTTAGCTTATTATTGATTCATAATAGAGTTCCAATCCTTTCCTTTCACATAATGTTTTAAGATTCTTAATATTTCAAACGTACAGTTTTTCTTACTTTGAATAGCTGACTATAGTCCTCTTCTCTTATACCAAATATCTTAGCCTACAAAATTACTTTTCATTACCAAAAAATTTCATTCAAGTCCACTAAAGTACTCAAATAAAATCAAAATATAGTTATTTGAAATTGAGCTCTATCACAGGAAATTATGTTAATAATTTGAAAATACTTTTAATGAGAACAACTAATAGTTAATTCTTTCTTCCCCAAAACTTAAAGTTTTGAATATTATGTAGTTATTCCATAAAATATAGTAGGAAGAGAAAGTACAGGTTTAATCTACTTACTACTACAACATCCTATCAAATTCATAATGCATAATCAAGATAGAATGACTGTAGAAGAAAGTAAATCTAGCCTAAAATATGCTTGCAATAATGTTACACTAAAAGGAAGTATTCTCACTTTAAATTTTTATTTTTCTTCCTACCCCAAAACATAATTTTTAACATATATAGCATTTAGTACAAAAAATATAACCAGGAAGAAAAATAGTTTAGAAATTATATCTACCATAAATGTCTATCAAAAACATCTTCATTATTCATTAGGGAAGAACAATATGCAGCAGAAAGTAAATCTAAACTAATCATGCCAGAATGAAATTCACTAAATAAAAGTTTAACTAGCATAGCAGGTATCAGCATGGGAATATAAAAATGTTCTTCAAGTCTTTTATAAAGTTGTAACACAAACACCAACACACATAATAAATGAGGTAAATTCTTCCTTTAACTCATCACGTCTCACTACTTACCTCCAATTTCTAACAGAATCATTGCATTAATAAATCAGGTACTTTTAAATGATTTTATAGATTATAATCCCAAAGATAGGAATATCCCTGATAAGTTGGGTCATGAACACCAACCTCAGGCATCACCTTATCCCACTAAGTATGCACCTCCAACATTATAAATCTTAGTGTAAGATCATCCACTTCATCAAATAGGTTCATGACTCCTATCAAATGAAAACAAAGTTGGAGAATGGAAGTAACAAAATTGAGATGGATCTAACACTGTTCAAATTCATGATATCTCTTATAAAACTCGAGTCAAAGTAAGACTCGAGTTGTAGTGGACTCGACAATCCAACTACTACAAAAGAACATACAATTCTAACCATAATAAGAAGTTAAGGAATCACCTCCCTCATGACACATAAAGATCAAATCAAACCACTAAAAATCCAAACATTCGTCAACAACAATCAAACTTATCAATCTATAATGACACATAAAGATAAAGTCAATCCACTCAAAAGCAAACACAATACAACACTAACAATCATGACTCTCAAGAATACTAAATCAAGCACACTGATAACTATGGGTTGCCTCCCATAAAATGCTAGGTTTAATGTCGTGAGCCAGACAAATGATTCCTCCTAGATCAAAATTCCATTTAAGTAACCCTCGATCAATCACCCAATCTTTTTCAGGTCCAGGGATTCCTACAAAATCCTCAAATATTAATTTTCCATTCAGCCCTTCCTTTTCAGATTAATTCATATAATTGTTCCTTATATTTCTTTCTAAATCTAATATTCTTCTATTGATTTTTTGAATTTTCATATTAATATCATCCTTGAAATTTATAGGAAATGGATCTTTATATGATAATTCAAGATCTCCCAAATTTTGGATCGGATTCTCTCTACATAGTTTAGATTCTAGATTAAATTCTTCTATGTTACTCTTCTGATTCAAGTTATCTTCCAATTCTTCCCCTTGATAATGATTAAATGATGGAAGTGGTCTTTATATATCTATCTTAGTTGAGGAAATAGGTTTTCTAATTCCTTAGGAGTTTCTTCCAATGGTCTTTCAATATCCTTATCCTCTTTTCTCAACTCAAATTTCTTTTGAAATATATCATCAAATTCTCTTCCAAGTCTTAGTTCAATAACTTTATCTTGTTCATCATTCAATTCAAGTTTTTATTGTGATTCAAATATAAAGATATAAAGACTGGTGGTGTAGATGAATTCCCTAAATAGGTAGGCTTTAAAATTGTATGAGGTACATCCATCTTAAGTTCATGAGATTTTTCAACAGATGGAATTAAAAGTTCACTATTTTTGGTAGCGTTCATCATTTGACTCCGATCTTCTTTAGATAACAGTTTCAATTCATCATGAATGTCCATTCCGATCTCATCTGTTAACTTACTTTCAAAACTTTCTTTGAAATGGTCTTTACTTAGATAATAAATTTTATCCATCTAAAAATAATCATCATCTTTTCTCTTAGTCAGATCATTATTGTTCTCTTTAGGTTTGATCTCAGTATTTCCAGGAAGTGTTCATTGGGGTCTATTGCTAAGTGAATTAGCAATTTGTCTGAGTTGATTCTCTATGTTTCTAATCGCATCATTTTGACTTTGTAACTGGTTTCCCATTTGCAATACCACTTCATCTATAGACATCTTCTTATGCTTAAATTGTTGATCATAGTTAGAGTCTAGTGGATATGAAGGTCTACAGCTTCTGTTCCCCTGATTATTCCAACTTCCATTAGGATTTACATGATTTTTTTCCCATTGTTGAATTCCACCCTCAGTAGTATGATTCTAGTTAAAATTAGAATGGTTTTCTCAACATGGGTTGTAAAAGTTAGAATACAGTTTGTTTATAGTATTTAATGTCTCATATAATAATTTGGAATCCATCATAAGCCCTAATGAACTTTCCTCACTTACAGGAGTAAATTGAGGCTGGTTCATTCCAAATTGGTCCAACTTCCTTGATATTGCAGGAACTTGAGATGCAAGAATTGTAATTGCATCTGTATCATGAACACTAGCTATATTTTTAGGATTTAACCTTGCAGAGGGCCATTGAAATTCATTTGTAGCCATTTCTTCAATTAATGCATACTTTTCCTTAAATGATTTTGACATTAATGAACCACAAGCAGCAACATCAATAATGATCCTAAGGGATCCTACTAACCCATTATAAAAAGTTTGATTGATTAACCAATCTAGTAGAGCATGATGTGGACACTTTCTTAGGAGTTCCTTAAATATATCCCAGGCTTCATATATTGATTCCCTTTCATACTGATAAAATGATATAATATCGTTTCTAAGTTTAGTAGTCCATGAAGGTGGATAAAACTTAGCTAGGAATTTTCTGAGTTAAATTCTCCTAATTTTTAATAGAACCAGGTGATAATGAGTATAACTACATTTTAGCCTTATCTCTTAGTAAGAAAAGAAAAAGCCTTAGCCTAACAGCATCGTTTGACATGCCGTTATAACGAAATGTAGCCTAAAGTTCTAGAAAACTAGATAAGTGTAAATAAGGATCCTCCGAAGGAGTTCCCCCAAATTGGTTGTTCTGCACTAGTTGGATAATCACTGGATTTAGTTCAACCGAGTCAGCTTCTATGATAGGGTTTTGTATATTTGAGTGAATTACATCTATCGTAGGATTTACATAATCCCTTAATGATTTATGATGATTTTCCAAGTTATTATTTTGAATTTTTTCTATTTTCATTTTTAGTTTTTTAAGTCCTTTCTGTTTTTTGATTTTCATCCATTTTTCAAACTCGGGACCATAAGGAACAATTCCTACAGATCTTTTATTTTGCATACATAACACAACAAACAAATATCTTAACAATAAAATAAATAAAACGAAAAATATATTCAACACAATAAAACATTTTCACAAACACCTTGTTTTTCACACAAACAATTTTTTTATCACTTTTTCATATAAAAACACTTATCTCACAAAAAAAACAATTTTACAACACTAAGGTTTTCCAATTCTAAGCCAAATTATTTCAACTAAAATTCTCCTAAAATTCTTACCGAAGCTTCCCTGACAACGACGCCAAAAACTTGATGTGACTTTTTTATATGCAAGAATTTATGAACCCAGATTTATATATTTATAATAATTTTGTAAAGTCACAATTTCAAACACAAGTATACATATCGCTTAAATAATACAGGGTTCTAGTAGAGTCCCGTTTATCGATCCCACAAGGAAGCGAGGTAAGAGGTTCTTAGTCAAATTATAGTCTACTATTATCATACTTTAGATTGGAGGGTCGATATAAGTGGTGTTTTATCTAGCAACTACTCCAAAATGTAGATGATTATATTTATGGATAATAACTATTCTTAAAGGAAAATATTAATACTAAAGAAAACCTTTTATGGATATATTGGTTTGGTGAATATTGAGATAATAAAAACTGCTATTCTCAAGTAACGAATTGGATAATGTAAACGAACGAGATGAATTAAAAATTGTATGTGCCAAATAGGAGTAATCCTATTCTTTACCCATTTTTTAGCGTATAAAGAACATTGGCTAATCCTAAGTTTAGTCACGAAATCTATGGTTAGGCTGGGAGGATACTGGCTCTCACTCTAGAGCTCCCACTTCCCTTCGCCTGAAGGCTAACTCTCGCTTTAGTTTCCAAACACTAGGACCAAATTGGGGATTTCAGTCTGTCTCCATAAAATCTTCAATTCTAAGACCATCAAAATATATTTCCCTATTAATTTGCACTCAACCCCCATGAACTTCACCATCCATGGAATTTGAATTTAGTTCCACTTTGTTGAGAATTACACTGCCCTCTTGGATCATAGCGCAATTACAAAAAATTTTTAACACTACAACAAGCTCTTTTTGTAATGTAAATGAATTGCAAGTAAACTAATCACATGTATAATTAAATCCACTTCTAACATTTATCACAATATCCTAAACATGAATCCTACTCATTGTAAAAGAAAAGTAAAAAGAAAATAACGACATAATATTCTTATGCCACAATTTCCTAAGAAGAAGAAAGAGTAAGAGAAAGACATCACAAAGCATGAAGAAAACACAATAGAAAACTTCATTTCAAAGAAAATCTACAAAATAAGTGTTTACAAAATCATAAGATAATGAAGAACACAATACTTAGCTTTTTCCCTTTGAAAAAAAGATATCTCCCACAAAGTCTCCTGCTAATCCATGCAATGCTAGTACAACACTTACAATTTCTCTCAAAATCCCCGCACCAATCTCTCCAAAAAGGTAGAAATATGCATTTTCTACTCCTATTCTAAGATATCTAAGCATTCTCCATGTTTTACGTAACATTCCTCCTCTCATTTCTGACCTATAATCGTTCCTTTAAAGTGTGGGACGAAGTTTGAAGAGTTGCTGATCTACCTAAAAAATACCCATTTTTATGCCTTATTTATTATTCAATTATTAAGGATATTATGCTTTAATGAAAGGTATTTTCATGTTTTTGGATGTAAATGATTAAAAAAGAGTCCAAGAAAGAAAAAGAAGGACAAAGGAGCAAAAAAGAGCAAAAATGGAGATTATGGAGCAAAATATTGGAATTATTGGCCTGGCGCCTAGGCTCCAGAATCCAGCGCCTAAGCGCCAGTTCGATACAGATGCTGTCAAGATTTTTGACAAATTTGGGCAGTTATTTTGACAGTGTTAAGCAGTTATTGGAGCTTATAAAAGACTGGAAGTTACTCCTAATATATAGGACATGTGATACAATGTATTTGGACACAAGGAAACGGTCTGGATCATGAAGAGGTGCGATCCAAAGTGAAGAGATTCGAAAGACCTCGTCACGGAGTCTGGCGCCTAGGCGCCAGATCCCGGAAGCATTAAATTTTGAGGAATTTTGAAGAGGTGCCTCAAGCAACCCCTGGTCAAATTCAAAGCTCTATAAATAGGAGCCCATTCTACAGAAAAAAATCGCACCAACAACCCCCCCTCTTAGTACACATACCCATTTTAGCAACTTATCTCCCCTCTTTAGTTTTATTTAGTCTCTTCCATACTTAGGGTGCCACTTTACTTTGTATCTAGTGAGTTTATTTTGAGTATTTATTATGTGTTATTGCTGTTGGAGTCTTTCATCATTGCTTTGGAGTCAGTAGAAGTCAGCAGATCACTTGAAGGAACACTTCAGATAAGTATTTGTACTTTTGGTTCAAAGTTTTATAAATATGTTTTGTTGTGTTATTTCAACGTGTTCTGAGTAGTTATTTATCTTTCTCCTTTCAATTATGAAAAGATTATAAATTATTTAAAATTTGTAGAGAATTAAATTTAAAATATTTTAAAACATTGTGATGATATTAATACCTGATCTTAGTTTACTTTTTAAATTGGCCATTTAAATTGTTAAAACCTGTTGAAGAATTTTGAGACCTATCCGGAGATAAATTCTTAACAAGTAGATGCCACATGAATCCTTAGGTAATTGCATGATATACGTGAAATATTTAAGGTGAAGTGTAAAAAAATAGGAAGATATTATTTATTGGGCATAAAATTAATTAGTTTTTAGAGTGACAGACTAAATTCTAATAATTTCGTTTATAGAAAGGTAAAGGGTCACTGGTAGGGCCGACCATAGCCACCCTTAGACATCTAGTAGTGTGAGCCTAGATTAACCCATTCTACTAATAAAACATCCTGAGCCGATCTATAGATTAGTCAATGTTCTTTGCACCTAGACCAAATGGTAAAGAATAGGAATGCTTCTGTTTGGCACAACACCATAATCTAAATTCCCTACAAAAGATAATTATTCCATAAATCTTGGATTAGTTGAAAAGGAGAATGTCATTTTTATACTTGCGTGGAATTTTAATTACTCGTTTACTTTACTTTATTATCGCTACTCGCTTACTTGCTTATAGTAAAAATTGTTAGTAAATCAAATTTGAATATATATATATATATATATATATATATATATATATATATATATATATATATATATATATATATATAAGAGTATATATAAATTGCATTTAATTTGAAACTTCCCAAATATTTTTTACATTTCTTACTTTTTATAAATTTACTATCCCTGTGGGATCGATAACTAGGACTCCACTAGAGCTCTGTATTACTTGAACGATACATATACTTGAGTTTAAAATTGTGTCTTTTACAATAATTATTATAAAATCTAAATATAAATTAATAAAAGTAAACCTCACGCATCAAGTTTTTGAAACCATTTGTCAGGAATTAAATATTCTAAAAAGTGGTATCAAATTCTTGTATTTTAAAGCATATATAAAGTCGCATCACATCAAGTTTTTGGGGATAGGAAAAAAAATTTATAAAAAATAAAAAGTAAAAAAAATAAAAAATAAAAATAATATAAAATAAAAAAACAACAAAACAAAACAAAAATATTTTTTAAATTTTATGCGTAGTTCTGGATCTGAAGGATTACTACCTTTTGATTCTGAATTAGAAAGAACGATAAAAAGAATTAAAAAAGGAAAACAAATTTCAATACATCAAGCAATGGCTAACTTACATAACAATAATCAAAATCCAATCAAAATTAATAAACAAAATATTTATAAACCATTAAGGGAATATGCAAACTCTACAGCTGATGAATTTCATGTTAGTATTCAAATTCCAGCTGTAGATGCTAATTCTTTTGAGCTTAAACCTTCTATTGTTCAAATGGTTCAAAATAATCAATTTGGAGGAACACCTAATGAGGATCCAAATTTACAACTTGCTAGTTTTTTAGAACTTTGTGCTACCTTTAAATATAATAATGTTTCTGATGATGCTATTAGGCTTAGACTCTTTCCCTTTTCCTTAAAAGATAAAACAAAGATGTGTCTTAATTCATTAGCAACTTGTTCTATTAAAACATGGGCTTATATGGTACAAAATTTCCTTGCTAAATATTTTCCTCTTTCTAAAACTGCTAAATTGTGAAATGACATTACTTCATTTACACAATTTGATGGAGAAACAATTTATGAAGCTTGGGAAAGATTTAAAGAACTATTAAGAAAATGTCCTCTTCATGCTTTACCAGATTGGTTAATTATTCAAACATTTTATAATGGACTTATTGGATTACTTAGATATATTATTGATGCTGCTGCTGGTGGTTCTTTAATGGCTAAGACATTTGAAGAAGCCTGCACCTTAATTGAAGAAATGGCTAATAATAATTTTTAATGGCCTTCTGAAAAGGTTAATCCTAAATGAATGGCCAGTATTCAAGATAATGAAGCCTTTTCTATTTTAGCTTCACAAGTGGCTGCAAAATCTAAGAAATTAGATAATTTGGCTATTAATATATCACATGTAAGTAAAGATAATTCTGTAAATTCTGATGATTCTCAAACAATGGAAACTTTGCAAGCTATTGCTAGTAAAACTAATAACCCTTATTCTTATTATTATAATCCTGGTTGGAAAAATCCTCCTAATTTTAATTAAAGTAATGGACATCAAGTTAATCCAAATTGGAACAATTATGGAAATTCAAACTATAGACCAACTTATCCTCCTAGTTATAACAATCAGCAGAAAAAGTTGTCTGTAGAAGAATTGATCTTGCAACTAAGCAATCAACTACAAAGTCAAAACACTTTTATTCATAATATTGATTATCAGATGGGACAAATCGCTAATTTCATTAATTACATACCTCAAGGAACACTGCCTAGCAATGTCGAAATTAATCCTAAAGGATCTGAAAAAGAACATGAACAAGAAAAAGCTGTACAAGTCAGAAGTGGAAAGGAATTAAAAGAGAAAACACGGAATGAGATTGAAAAATAGAAATAAGTTGAAGAGATTGAAAAACCTAAAGATACCCTTTCTCCAAGTAAAGATCAGACTGTTGTACCTATTGAAGTGAAAGTTGAAAGACCACCACCACCTTTTCCTCAAAGACTTAAATAGCAGAAGCTTGACCATCAATTTTCTAAGTTCTTTGAAATTTTTAAGAAACATACCATCAACATTCCTTTTGCTGAAGCTTTGGAGCAAATGCCAAGCTATGCAAAATTTATGAAGGATATTGATCTATTAAAAAATACCTATTTCTTTATATCTTAATTCTTATTAATTTCTAAGGATATTATGCTTTAATGAAAGGTATTTTTTGTATTTTTGGATGTAGGTAATGTAAAAAGGTCTACGAAGGAAAAAGGAGCTAAAAGGATAAAAAATGGAGCAAAATACCAAAAGTATAAAAAATTATGGCCTGACGCCTAGGCGCCAGACTCGATACAAAAACTGTCAAGTTCTTGACAACGTTTGATCAGTTATTTTGATGGAGTGAGCGGTTATTGGACATTCTAGAAGGCTGGCAGTTGTTCCTTGATAATAGGACATGTGTTACATTGCATTTGGACGCTCCAAAACGGTTTTAATCGTAAAGAGGTGCGAGCCAAAGTGAAGAGGTGCGAAGAACTGGACGCGGTATCCGGCGCCTAGGCGCCAGATTCCGGCGCCTAGGCGCCAGACCGACCTTCTAGAAGATTCATTGAATGTGGACATGTTTTGAAGAGGTGCCTCAAGGCAACCCTCAAGCTCTATAAATAGAGGTCCATTTCTTCAGAAAACGTGCCCCTCCCATTGTACCCCTTTCTCTTATCTACTTTAGGATCTCTCATCCTTAGAGAGAGACTTAGAGAGAGAAATATAGGGCCACTTTTGTTTAGTTTAGTGAGTTTAATTTCAAGTTATTGCATCTGGAGTTCATTACACTCGTGGAGTCGGTAGGAATCGAAGATCCGTAGAAGAAATATTTGAGATAAGTATATTTTTACATTTGATTCAAAGTTTAATTATCATGTTTTGCTATTTATTTTTAATGTGTTCGAGTAGTTAGTTTACTTTCTTCCTTCAATTATGAAGAGATAGATAAGATAATATAAAGATTCGATGGAGAATTAAAATTCAAAATATTTTCAAAACATTGTGATGACATTAATACCGGATCTTACTTTACTTTTTAAATTGGCCGTTTAAATTGTTAAAACCTGTTGAAGAGTTTTGAGACCTTGAAGGAGAAGAACTCTTAACTTGTAAATGTCACATGAATCCTTGGGTAGTCGAAGGCCATGAGCCGGCTATTCAAGGTGAAGTGCAAATAAATAGGAAGATAATTTAAAGGGCGTAGAATTGATAAGTTTTTAGGGTGACAGACTAAATTCTTATAATTTGATTTATAGACTAGGAAAGGGTCACTAGTAGGGCCGACCATAGCCACCCTTAGACATCTAGAAGTGTGAGCCTAGATTAACCCATTCTACTAACAATACATCCGGACCTTTTCTGTAAATTAGTCAATGTTCTTTGTGCCTGGATCAAAGGGTAAAGAATAAGAATGCTTCTATTTGGCACAATACCATAAATCAAATTCTCCAACGAATATTAAATTATCTTAAAAATCTTAGATTAATTGAAGGAAAAAAAGTTGTTTATTTTATATAGAATTCATAAAATAATTTTTATTGTTGTCTTTATTTGCATCTAGTAAATTAATAGTAATTTATCTAAAAGATAAAATAAAAATTTTTTTACTATTTTATTTTTCTCGATAAATCTTCCCCGTGGGATTGATACTGGGGTCTTTGTTTAAAAACCCTATATTACTTGAAACGATACGTATACTTGCGTAGTACCCCTAGTGTGTAAAATTATTTTCTAAATTATATAATATTAATTTTATACACTAGCTTCTATTTATAAATTGAGTCAAAGCCTTTGGCTATCTTTTGGAAGCAAACATTACTGCGTTATTTGCGGTCGGGTCAAGTTTTTGGCGCCGTTGCCGGGGAAGGAAGTAAGAAATAGAATAGTTTAAATTTTATATTATATTCCTTGTTTTATGCGAAGATTTGGTTCTGAAGGATTAATACCTTTAGATTCTGAATTGGAAAGAACAATTAGAAAAATTAAGATGGGAAAACAAATTTAAAAATTTCAAGAAATAGCTACTTTACAAAATCCAATTGAACTTAATGATCAAAATGTTTATAAACCATTAAGGGATTATGCTAACTCTACAGTTAATGAACTTCATAGTAGTATTCAAATACCCACTGTAGATGCTAATTCTTTTGAACTTAAACCGTCTATTATTCAAATGGTACAAAACAATCAATTTGGTGGATCACCAAATGAGGATCCAAATTTACATCTTGTTAGTTTTTTAGAACTTTGTGCTACCTTTAAATAGACATCCGTTTGGTCTGCGAACCAATTTTATAAGCCGACAAGTTCCCCTACTTAATATAAATGAATTAAGCAGGGTTTATATTACTTGGGTTCTTCAAGTTCCCTATAAGGGCAAGCCCCTATAGTTAATTACATCTTAAATGACGGGAATCATTTAAGAAAACTCTCGGTAATGATCAGTAGTTTTGCTCTCAAGAATTTCAAAGTTTAAGGTTTTCAAAGGATTGGATTTTGGAAATTCAAAAGGAATGACTCAAAATAGGAACAATTTATTTTAGGAGTCCAAAGGAAGAGAAGTAGGAGAAGCTGAGGATCCAAGAAGAATCTTGGCAACTTCCCAAACTATCCTATTGTTTGGCTTCAATTTAGGGAGGATCCTAATATTATCTGATATTTTAATCTTGCCAATTTTAGTTAATTAGGACTTATATTTGTATGACATAATCATACAATCAGCCTAGAAGATGTGAGGGTTTATGTCGTACTGAACGACTACCTCGGAGTCCTAAGACCGGTTAGGGCTTAATTTACATAACATGATCATGCAAATGCCTAATGAAGAGTTGAGGATTTACGTTGCTCTAGGCAAACCACCTCGAAGTCTTATGGCTTGGTTATTTAATTCTAAGAAAGTTTTGCTGAAGTAGACTCAGGTTTTGCTGATGACGATGGCCGAGCTGCCCACCATGCTCCGAGCTCCTTGTTGTTACAGAGGTTTAGTTTTAGAAGTCATAAATCACGAGATGAGAGAAGTGTTTTTCTTTAGAGAAAATCTTAAAATCCAAGTGTTTTTAATATTTTAATTAAAACAAATCTTAAAGTTGTTTAAACAGAACCGATTAAGATCCCACGGTTCCGTCATCCCGACACCGTTATTTTCATCGAATTCACTTAGTCTAGATGAATTTACTAAACTCAACTGAATGAGTTCCACACTTTCATTTAGACCGTGGGAAATCTCGTTAGCAACACGTGGGTTACATCATTCGAGGTATTCCCGATCATTCGACGAGACGTTTTAATTTAGTCGCAATTGTAGTTTTTGTTGTTCTGTTTGTGATTAAATTTTGAGTTGTTTTATATTTTGAAATTTTGTGGCGGTAATTTTTATCTTGTAATGACTTTTAATTTAGTTTTGTTTTCAGTTTAGGGACTATCCTAAAGGTTTTGGTTTTCATGCAACAGTTGTTTATCATGCAAGAAAAGTAAAGTACAGTGCATGTAAGTAAATTGCAATAAAATAAATTGCAATAAAATAAAAACGTACCTGGAGGGTCTTCCCGTCGTCTTAAGCTGCACTTAAAACGCATGTTAAGACATTTAAATACTTCAAAAAGTACCTAGGTAAAGCTAAGGGAAAGGTTTTGGTTGTCTACCAAAGTCCTAATCCTATAGCTAGTCATCTCCTATGACGTCTAGGTTCTTGTATTTTGGTTTAAGGACAATTTTCTTCATCAAAGAACAATTAAATTCAATTGTTCTTATAAACATCCTATCATATTGAGGAAGTGCTTAAGACGAGTCTTAAACATCTTTTCAATACCTCTAGGATTGTTTTAAGTTCGAGAGAATTTAATTATACAAGTGAATTAATCATCCGGGAGTTTAAGTTTTGTTCTTTTTGCTCAGTGAACTAGGACATTTGAATATCCTATAAGTGAGATAACACTTCACTTGATACCTCATTTAAGAGTTATAGTAACAAGAGCTTTAAAAGAGAAAATAAACTTATTAAGTATTTTAATGATTTAAACTTAATGATTTAATTTTAATTTTGACTTAATTATAGAAAATTAGTTTAAGTTTGGAATAGTGTTCAAGATATTTTAGATTTAATTCTTAATGATTTCATTTAGGTTTGTTATTAAATGATTTTAATTTAATTTAATTTAATTTCAATTTAATTTTAATTTAATTTAATTTCAATTTAAATTTAAAATTAATTTAATTTTAATTTGATTTAATTTTAATTTAGTTTAATTTTAATTTAATTTAATTTAATTTTGTTTAATTTAACTTATTTTGATCTAAAGTTATTTTTCTTTTAATTTAATTTAATTTGATTTTAATTTAATTTCAATTTTAATTTAGTTGAGATTATTCTTTTAATTTTTTTTTAATTAAGACTTAAGTATTATTGATGTGATTTATTTAGGGATTTTTAAATTAAGGAATAAATATCCTCTTAAATAATATCCCTACTTTAATAATTCCAATTTCTATTATTCTTCCAAAGTTTCAATTAATTAATTAATTAAAGTTTTATTTTAATTATAATTGAAATGATTAATAGGTTTCTACCCTTAATCATTTAAGTTTCAATCATCCAAAAATCAGTTTAAAATCAAATATTTTACCCTCCCTTTTTGATTAATCCTAAAATTTTAATTAAAGGTTGAAATTTTTAATTACCATTTTGCCCTTCAAGCTTAATAATTCTATAACTCACTAAATTAAGCTCAAATGAACTTGAAATTTTTATGTGACCTCACTTACATGTCAATTAAGACATTAGAGGAGAAAATTTGATTTTTTTGTATTTAATTTATTTATGTAATTATTTTTAATGGAAAATAGGTGTTTTCAATGAAAATTCAATAACATGACCAAGGAAATGTTTCTGTCCTTAAGAAAATTATGGGATATTCCCAATGACCAGAGGACCATTTGGACCAATTTTGGTGATTGTTTGAATTATATTTTATTTATTAGAATTATTTTGAGTTTTGGAGCATTAATTAATTTTGAAATAAAATTAAAGTTGAAAAATGGATTTTATATTTTCCTTAAATCTCTCTAACCTCAAGGAGTTCAGAGAAATAAATTTTATATTTTTCTAATTTTTCTTTGATTTATTAGAATTATTTTAGTGAAAAGGTTGGAAAATACATTTTTAATATTAAAAATTACATTAAGCCTTTAAAATTCAATATCTTACCCTAGGGACTTAAGAAAATAATTGGTTTGTTCCTAAGTAATTAGAATTCAAAATGTGACATTTTGGGTATTTTTAATATTTTTATGATTTTTATTATGTTTTAATTATTAAAAATATTAAAATAATGATAAAAATCAACTTTTTCAGAAAATTATAATTTTAATTTTCCTAAACTCCTCTAATATCAGAGAAGCTCCAAAACCATTTTTGTGAATTTTTGAGAAGTATTTTGTGAGTTATGAATTTTTAAAGTTTAATTTTACCCATTTTTGCTTAAGAGGCTTAATCAACCCATTTGGTGGGGTTAATCAATTCCAATTGGTTTCAAATTTTTATGTGGTGTTCTCCTATCCCTAGAGGACAGTGGAGAATTGTTTTTAAGTTAATTTGATGTGTGGTTAACCCTAATTAATTAAAGTTCAATTTAGGGTATTTAGACCAATTAGGGTTATTCCAAGTGAATTAACTCAAGACATATTTTTCCTAGGTTCCTCTGGTCATAAGAAACATCACCAAATTTTCCTAGAATTTATTTCTCAACATACTAATTATTGGAATTAAAATACTCAAAACAGTAACATGCAATTGAAAAATCAATAACTTCTCATAGGGATGGCCTCTGACCTTGGAAAATTCAGGAAATGTTCCCAAATTCAGAGGCTTCAAAAGCCCTATGGTCTCTTGCCATGATGAATTGCCTATGCAAATGGAGAATTAAAACAATGCAGAGAGTAAATAAATCATTAAAAGTAAAATACTTAATGAAATTACTTGATTTCTTTTCCACATTATTCTCCTTTGTTCACTGAGCAAGAGGGTATTTTTATTTTATTTTTAGGATTTTTCTACACAAAGTTATGAATTTTTGAAGTTCTGGTAATTAAATAAATAGAAAAATAGCCTATTTTCCTACTTATCCACGCGGCGCCGCGTCAACCTCGGCAGCTCCGAAGGGGTGCGTGTCGCGCTGTGATTGGGCGCCGCCATCTGAGTCAGCCGTCCCGGGACCCGCCTTTCACGTAACATCTTCTGGTCCGACGCGATCTGAGCCGTCCATCCGATACACGCGCGATCCAACGGCTCCCAGTCATCGTCTACGACTGGTGTGAACCCGTTACCGTCGACTTCTAACCCTAATTTCTCACTCGATTCTGAAAGAATTTTTGTGTTCTTATGCTCTATGGATTCGTCTCGAAGAGACGAACACATCCATACGGTAAAAATGCATTGAAATTGACTCAAACTAAATGGAGAATCTCTGGAAGCTTGGGAGGAAGAGTGAGTCCATACCTTTGCTCAGAGAAGTGAAGCTTCAATCTGAGGGTTGTGTCACGTTGGATTGGGTCCAAGCAAGCTCCAGATGAAGTCCCTTGGCTCTAGTGAATCGCACAGGTACAAAAGTGACCACAACCGATCACAAAGCTTGGAGGCTGGAAGCAATGGCCGGCTCTGGTGAGGGGGCTTTTGCCGGGAAACTTCTCCTCTTGGTCCGGTGAAGGTGTAGAGTCAATCAATTTGAGGATTGACTCACCGTGGTGAAGTGTCCTTGTTTTGGGCTTGGATTTCAACTCCGAAATCGAGCTCGAGAGAGGAAATGGCAGGGGGATTTCAGTGGGGATCAAGTTCTCTATGTGTAGAGAGTGGTCTGGGATGATTTTGGCAGGGTTTCAGTAAGGTTTTGTTCAGCACCTCTCTTGGCCGAGAGGAGGGGGGGTTTAAATAGGAGAGGCTGGAGAGCCTCCCAGGGGGGTTTAAGGGTTGTGATCAGCTGCTCTGGTGAGGAGAAGAACAGCTGCAATGGCCATTTGGAGTGAGGCAGCTCAGCAAGGTGGAATTCCAAAATTTGGCTCCTCCCAAGGTCTAGGCCATGGTGTTTTCTGGCGATCCAGGCGGCTGGCCGGCAGGCATGGGTCACCCTCAGGTTCAGGTGAGTCAAGGCTGGAGGTTTGTGCAAGCAATTGAGCTTTGCCATGTGTCAAAAGCTTGATTTAAAATGGAATGGGGGAAGGCCAATTTTGGCTTGATTTGGTCAAGTCTACCTTTTGGGCTTGGTTCACCCTTCAAGGTGGCTTTGGGTGTTGTGGGGAGTCAAAGGAATCAGCTGGTTTGGCATGGAGATGTCCTTATCCAAATATATTTGGATTAAATTTGAGTTAAGGTGAAACATGTTTAAGGTTAATGACTTTTAGGAGGTGCTTAAAGGACCTCCTCCTTTTGCCATTTAAGGAGGGTTGACAAATTAGAGATTCTCATGGCTTGCCAATGGCTTACGTGTGGCTTCATGGCTCCATATGGCTTGGGAAAAGATTTGGTCAATTTCATAAAAAAGGATTTTGTGAATTTTGGTATTTTGATGGGAATTGTTATGAGGCTTGATTTGGAATTGTTTAATTGATAAATTAGGACTTTAGGAATGATTTTAAATTGAATGTGTGATGAGGGAAAGTGTCATGTGGGCTTTAGATTGATTTGGGCTTTTAGGAAGGTTTAAGGGAGTGGGCCTTTATGTCTAGCAATGGGCTTTTAGATGAAAAGTTTTGCAAAGGGCCATGCCAAATAAATGTTGAGTTTAGTTTAAGGATGTGTCTTGAATGATTTGAAGCAAATTTGAGGTGGTTTGGAATTGAATTGGGTTGAATTTGGGTTCATTTGGTAAATGGGCTAATGTAGGTCAAATTGGGCTGATTTGGGCCAATGTTGGGCTAGGGTTAAAATTGATGTAAAATTAATGTTGGGAAATATTTATGGGAGTGTTTCAAAGAGGTTTTAACTTTGGTTGGGTTTTGGTTTTGGGACTTGGGTCTATTTGGGTTAGGTTTGGGTTTAGGTCAAAATTGGGCTTTTTGGTTTTGGGTTGAATTTGAGTGGGGTTTGGGTCCAAATTTTAGGCAAATTATGTTAGTGTTTTGTTTGTGGGGATGTTAGGGAAGGTTTAGAAAAGGCTTGGGGTCAATTGGAGTTGAATTGGTTTGGTTTGGGCTAAGTTTGGGTCATGAGTCCAAATTGAGCTTTAAGGTCAAAAGTGAAATTGGATTCAAATGTTAATCAAATTGGACTTGGATTTTGTCTAGATTGATATTGTTGATATTAATTTGAAGTTTAGAATTGAATTGGACTAAAATTGGGGTCAATTGGGTAGATTTGGTTTGACATTGGGTTTACTTGGGTTAAGAATGGGCTAAATTGGGGGTTTTGGTAAAAGTGGGGTAAATTGACAAAGTTGGCCCATGGTGTAGTTGGAAAAAATGAAATTGGGAATATTTGGGATTTTCTGGAATTTTCTGGGAAGTTTCTGAATTTTTGGATTTTTGGGTCAAGAGGGGCATTTTGGTAATTTGGAGGGTATTGGGGGATACTTTTGGAATTTTTGGTATTTTTGGCCGTGGATGATCAATTTGATTGGTGAGGAAATGTTCAAGGTTAATTTTGGGGAATTTTGGGTGATTTGGAAATTTTGGAGGATTTGGGCAATTTTAAGGGCTTTTGGTAGGTTTGATAGGTGTAGGGTCTCCGGGGTCAAAAATTGAAATTTTGGAAGAATGAAGATTGATCAAATATGAGTGAAATGGAATCACTTTGGTTGAGCCATGAAGTCATATTAAGCCTATATGAGCCATGAGAGGACTCATTTGAGGCATTCACTTATGTTGTTCCTAACCCTCTTAACTAGGGGCTTAGGGGTTAAGGTCCATCCATATGAATTACCTACATGAGTCAAGGAGTCAAGTTGGGTATGGGTGTGGTTATAGGATTTGGATTGTGTGTGCGAGAGTGTAGAGTATGAGTGTAGTGAGTGTGTAAGTCAACCCTCACTGCGACAAGCCACCTGGGGTGGTCCTAAGGCCAAAGAGTCCTATAGGGAACTCATCCTTTAAACCTTCACTTTTGATCTCAACCTTCTAGGTGATTAGGGGTCTACAATCAAGCTTGTGGGGTTTGCAGGGAGTCAAGAGGTGTTTGAAATTCTAAAGGGTGGGTCCCAATTCTTAGTCCTCTAAGATAGTCAAAGGAAAAGCCTAAGGCTAGATCCTAAACACTAAAGAGGGAAGAGAAGACCTCATCAAAAATGAGGTCAACATCGGTTTATGCAATGCACCTGCAACTTTTCAAAGATGTATGATTTCAATATTCTGTGATTTGATTGATAAAGGAATTGAAGTATTTATGGACAATTTTTCAGTTTTTGGAACCTCTTTTGAATCTTGCTTGGAAAATATAACGAAAGTTTTAAAGAGATGTGAAGAAAAAATTTAGTTCTAAACTGGGAAAAATGTCAGTTCATGGTCACAGAAGGAATTGTACTTGGACATAAAGTTTCACAAATAGGGATGGAAGTTGATCAGACAAAAGTGAAAATTATTGTCGAACTTCAACCACATACTACGATTCATCGATGCGAGAAGTTTTTTTGGGTCATGCTCGGATTTTATAGGAGATATATAAAGGATTTTTCTAAAATTGCTAAACCTCTTTGCCATTTATTGGATAAAGAAGCTAAATTTGAATTTAATGAAGATTGTCTGAATGTTCAATATTCTAAAAGAAAAATTAATTACTCCACCTGTCATTGTTGCACCTTATTGGAATAAACCTTGTGAATTAATGTGTGATGCAAGTGATTATGCAATCAGAGCTGTATTAGGCAAAAATATCAGAAAATTTTCAAAGTTATATACTATGCTAGTAAAACTCTTAATGAAACTCAAATAAATTATACTACTACTGAAAAAGAGCTTTTTGCAATAGTATATGCCTTTGATAAATTTAGACCATATCTTCTTGGAAGAAAATGTATCGTACATACTGATCATTCTGCTATTAAGTATTTAATATCTGAAAAGGATGCTAAACCTAGATTGATCCGATGGGTTTTACTCTTACAAGAATTTGATTTTGAAATTGTAAACAGAAAAGGAACTGACAACCAAATTGCTGATCATTTATCAAGAATCAAAAATAATAATGAAAAGATTTATGAAGAAAATATAAATGAGAAATTCCCGGATGAACAATTATATGTCATTCAAGGATTACAAATGCCTTGGTATACATATATAGTTAACTACTTGGTTAGAAATATTTTACCTTATGGGATGAATAGTAAATACATTAAGAAATTCAAGAATGATTGTAAATCATATATTTGGGAAGATCCTCATTTATTTAAAATAGGAAGAGATTCTGTGATTCGAAGAAGTGTACCTGATGAAGAAACTTTTGCAATTATTCAAAAATATCATGATTCTAAATTTGGTGAACACTTCGGAGTTGATAAAACTACATTTAAAATTTTAAATTCTAGATTTTATTGGCCAACTTTATTTAAAGATGTTGGACATTATGTGAAAACTTGTGATCGATGTCAAAGAATGGGAAATATATCCAAAAAAGATGAAATGCCTCTAAACTTTATATTAGAAATAAAAATTTTTGATGTATGGGGTTTAGACTTTATGACACCTTTCGTACCATCATATGGAAAAAATTGTATTTTATTAGGAGTTGATTATGTTTCAAAGTGGATCGAAGCTGTAGCTTTACCTAACTGTGATTCCAAAAGTGTTTCAAAATTTTTAAAGAAGATGATTTCTACAAGATTTGGATTACTCGGGATAATTATCACAGATGGGGGAAGTCAGTTCAAAAATATAAGAATTCAATCATTGCTGGAAAAATTTGGAATTAAACATAGAATTGTAACTGCTTATCATCCTCAAACAAGTGGAATGGCTGAAGTGTCAAACAGAGAAATTTAAAGTATATTAGAAAATACTGTTAATCCTAAAAGAACTGACTGGGTTGATAGACTTGATTCTGCATTATGGGCTTATAGAACAGATTATAAGACACCTATTGGAATGTCACCTTATCTGTTAATTTATGGTAAACATTGCACTTACCTGTTGAACTTGAACATAAAACTTATTGGGTGATTACGGAGTTCAATTATAATTTAAATACTGCAGTAGAAAAATGATTATTACAACTGAATTAAATGGAAGAGATAAGAAATGAGTCTTAGGAAAATGCAAGAATTTATAAGGAAGAATGAAGAAATTGCATGACAAAATGATTTCAAAGAAAATATTCGAGCCTGGACAAGAAGTATTATTATTTAATGCTCGTTTAAATCTTTTTCCTGGAAAATTAAAATCTAAATGGATGGGACCATTTATAATTGGGAGAGTATACCCTTATGGAGCTATGGACATTGAAGATCCCAAACTGGAAAGGTATTTAAAGTTAACAGATTAAGACTGAAGCCTTATATGGGAGAAATTAAATTAAATTACAAAGAGGCTTTTGAGCTGAGTCTACCCGATTAATTCAATTAATTAGGTCGGGCTGACGATGTTAACCCAAGCACTTGTGGGAGGCAACCCATATTTATTAGTATAAGTTTAATTATTATTGTAAGGTTATGCCTTGGTTTTGACTAAATTTGTATATAACTTCTGGAAATAGAAGGCTAATAAGTCTGTATTGGCTTAAGCTAAACATTTTCTTGAAGTATATAGAATTTTGGCTTGGACCACTCCATGTCAAATGCGAGTAAAAAGGAGATCAAGTTAACCTTCGTTTGTGATTTCTTGTGATTTGAATTTTTCCTAATTATATTTGTGTCTTGATCATACCCGTTTGTTAGACCTATTTTTATGACCGAAACTTGCAAAATTTGACGATAGGCGAATCGGAGTAGATCGAGGTTCCGGCGCCTAGGCACCAAAAGTTGGCACCTAAGCCCCAGAATGGCCAGCGTATCGATGATCCGGTGCCTAGGCGCCAGATTCCGGTGCCTAAGCACCACAGTTACAGATCGTGGAAAAACCGAAATTCTTCAGTTTTTCACACGAAATCTCTTTTTATATAGCCTATTCTTCGTCTCCAATCCCATAAAAACATTAATTTCGACCAGAGCAATCCATTTTGGAGGAGTTAAGAAGGATTTGGAGGCAATGGATAGAGGAAATCATGGAAATGAGGTAAGAGACAAATCTCCCAAAGATCCTCAACCTTATTTTAATGGTTTTATTGATGTTAGTATGGAGAAAATGTTTAGTATATTGGATAACATTGAAGCAAAACTTCAAAGTATTGGTAATCGTCTCCATAAGTTGTACCACCAATACGAACACTTAGAATGGCAAACCAAAGTTCAATCTGATCATATGGAGGCCTATCTTGACGTTCAAGTAGAAATGTACGCGAAGAACAAGTGAATTGATGAAAAGACGGCTTTGGAATTTCGAAGGGCGTTGGTGTTCTATCCCTTCGGTCCTAGCGAAATTCATTACGAAAGAGATGGTAATTGAAGATCAGTGTTAAATAGATCGTATATGTGTGTTAGGTGTGATCCAGTCTTGTTTTAGTGTGTTGAATATCAAATTTGTGTGTTTGCTTAATTGTTCAATTTGTTTTTTTGGATTTGAATGTTTGCTTTGAATATGTTGTTTTTGTGTTTTCTATAAAACTATGAACCTTGATACAGTCTTGTACTGAAATTTATTGAATTTAGAATGGAAGTTATGGATTGGAATTGAAGAATTTGGATACATTTTTGTGGATATATACTATCATTTTAAATTGATTGTGAAAATATTCAGAGGATATAAATTGAATTAATACTCTCATAAGAGTAATTAGGAATCAATTTTGATAAGATTTGGTAGAAAATATTTAATTTAAATTGAATTTTTGGAAAAGCGAGTCAGGCGCCTAGGCGCCAGAATTCAACGCCTAGGCTCCAGAATTCAGCGCCTAGGTGCCGGTTCGGCCTGAACTCGAAAACTCATCATCTTAAACAGCCCCCACGCCATTTTTGATGCCTAAACTTCCTTCTCCACTATTTTTCGCTAAATACCCCCTAGAGATCCCATTTAAAGCTGGATTTTCAAGTTTTTGAGCTTGAAATCACCCGATTTCTTCATCCCCAGATCAGATCTACATTCTAAACTCATTATTTTTTATTTTCACCATGGATTTTTCTCTCCTTGAGAAAAACTAAAATTTTGAGAAAAATTATGATTTTTAAGGTTAAATCTACGAATTTTTAAGCTCTTTCAAGTTTGAAAAACTTAAATTAGTTTATTTTCCTAGATTCGTTAAATTTATTTCATGTTTTTCTTTCACGTTTAAATGACACCCAAATCTAAGCGAGGAAAGGAACGAGAAAATTTGATCATAGCAAGTTTGTCACTGCTGCTGTGCACTTCCGATACAATGATTTTGCTAAGACTCAGAAAATTATCTCAGAGCGAAGTTTTTATAATCGTGGAGGAAGAATAGAGGAGACAATCGTTGCGCTCAACTGGCAACGATTCTGCTATTTCACTGCTGTTGCCGTTATCCCGGTTGTTAGAGAGTTTTATGCTAATTTCGTGGATGCTGAAGAATACGAGATTTTTGTTTGAGGAGTTGGAGTAGGATTCACTCCTGAACGTATCAACATTTTCTATGGCCTGCCGCCAAACATTGAGTGTTATTACTCTGTATTATCTCCATCTGAGGGAGATTTGGATATGATCATTGCCTACTTGACTGATAGTACTGAAGACTGGAAGATTCAGAACGGAAAAAGGGTAAATTTTTCATTTCTATGTTTACTGGTGTTTTAAGGGTATGGCACTAATTTATTTCTGCTCGTCTCCTTCCATCTAATCATCTGAGTGAGGTTACCAAAGATAGAGCTATTCTCAACTACTGTATTCAAGGGAAGAAGCCTATTGATGTAGGGAGCATTATTTATGATTTTGTAGAGGCTACTGCTCATTCTAGCACTTCTATTGGACTTGGTTTTCCATCTCTGATCTATTCTCTATGTCAAAGTGCTTGAGTAGTTGCTGAGCTTTCTAAGGAAAAGGTAAAGTTGACAAAGCCTATAGGAAGAGAAAGCGTCAGCATCTTGATTGACTTCAAGGTAAGAGTTCTACTGCACCTTTTAGTTCATTACCTACTTCAGGTAGAGCTTCTACTTCTAGACCATCTACTTCTGTTGAGCCACCATCTACTTTTTAGGAAACCATGCATGATCAGTTTATAGAGCAGCAAAATGAGTTATTCCTAACTCATTGTAGAGTAGATACTATAGATAAGAAGATCGATCATCTTTCTGAGTATACAGAAAGAAAGAGTGATTACGATGCTAAGTATTTTGAGTCTTTAGTTAGATTTTTGAAGGGTGAGCACGATGTTTTGTTCCCTACTTGTCCCAGATTTTCACCATATGTTGATCCAAAGGATATGGAGTTTTCTTTTGGTGACGACGATGATGAAGCTATAGACAGTGATTAGTAGCTTGACTTACCTCTGGAGATTGTTGACTCTATTTTTAGTGTGTTTCTTGTTTCATGTACTGTTAAGTGTGATGTTATTTGTTAGTATTTATGTGAACTCTTTATGTTAAAACTGTTTTTAGATTATCTGATGTGTGTTAAGACTGAAATATGAATGAATTTTTATAAAAGTTTATTTCTGTTTCAGCCTATTTTTTAGTATCCAGGAATAGTTAGTAAATTTGCATGTTCAAAAATAAAAAAAAGGATTTTCCTAGAAAGTAACTCCTGCTCTGCAAAACTTTTTTATATATGCTTAATCATTTCTGTTATATTCATATTGAAGCAAGTGTAGAAGTAGAAGTTAGTTTTTCCTTACTACATCATTATTGTACTTAGATTAATTCCTGTTTATTTCTTTCTCTCATGCTTTAGAAAATTTCATGATTCATATTTATACTAAAGCTGAAGTTTGGGGAAGGGAAAACATTTATCAAATTTAAATATTATTTGTCCTTAAAGAACTAATATTTTATTTAAAAATATATTAGCATAACATAAGGAATGAAAAATCTGTTTAAGATTTCCTAAATTTTTGAATTTATAAATAATTTAGTAAACTTAACAAAAATTTCAAAAATTTTGATTGATTTTAAGAATAGAATTATTTAGCTTAAAGAAATAAGATCAAAACTTTTCTATTTATAGCAAAGAGAATTGTATTTTTGAAATACTAAGGAATCAAGATTATTGCTTGAAAAAGAAAATATTGAAAAAAGTTTGAAAAATAATAAATTATTAAGGTCATATTTATTAAGTAAGAATGTATAAGTTTTTGAAAATAAGTTAAGGATAGTGAAGTTCAAAATCATTAACAGGCTATCAAAAAATAGTAATCCTCACTTAAAAAAAGGATTGAAAAACAATCCAGAAAAAAAAAGAAGAGAAGAAAGTGAGGAGAAGCTTGAGGAAATGCCTAATAAGAAATTGGCTTCACTTGAATTATCTTATAGTAGGAAAACTAATTACATTTTTAACTTAATTTCTATGTACAATTATTTTTACTGAAAAAATATTTCATGATCTTTTTATTATAAATATTCTATGTGACCTTAAATGATGAACTACAATTATTCTTGAAATAAATGAAAAATTGGAAGTCTTATGATTTGGTAGTTAAATATTCTTTAATTCGTAAAATTAAACTTAATTAGTGAAATTTGGTTAATGATCTGCTAAACCATTTATAAAAGCAAAAATTATAAGGAATCTTAAATATTTTAACTTAATTCCAAAATATTATCTATTTTATGTAATTAAAAGGGTTACTTGAGGACAAGTAACGTTTAAGTTTGGGGGAATTTGATCTACCTAAAAAATACACATTTTTATGTCTTATTTATTATTCAATTCTTAAGGATATTATGCTTTAATGAAAGATATTTTCATGTTTTTGGATGTAGATGATTAAAAAAGAGTCCAAGAAAGAAAAAGAAGGGAAAAGGAGCAAAAAGGAGCAATAATGGAGCTTATGGAGCAAAATATTGGAATTATTGGCCTGGCGCCTAGGCGCCATAATCCGGCGCCTAAGCGCCAGTTCGATACAGACGCTGTCAAGATTTTTGACGACTTTAGGCAGTTATTTTGATGGTGTTAAGCTGTTATTGGAGCTTCTAGAAGACCGAAAGTTACTCCTAATATATAGGACATGTGATACAATGTATTTAGACACAAGGAAATGATCTGGATCACGAAGAGGTGCGATCCAAAGTGAAGAGGTTCGAAAAACCTCGTCACGAAGTCCAGCGCCTAGGCGCCAGATCCCGGCGCCTAGGCACGACAGTTACCTTCTTGAAGATGCATTGAATTTAGACAAATTTTGAAGAGGTGCCCTAAGCAACCCCTGGTCAAATTCAAATCTCTATAAATAGGAGCCCATTCTACAGAAAAAAATGCACCAACCCCCCCCCCCCCGTCTTATTACACATACCCATTTTAACATCTTATCTCCCCTCTTTAGTTTTATTTAGTCTCTTCCATACTTAGGGTGCCACATTACTTTGTATCAGAGAGTTTATTTTGTGTACTTATTGTGTGTTATTGTTGTTGGAGTCTTTCATCATTGCTTTGGAGTCAGTATAAGTTAGTGGATCACTTGAAGGAACACTTCAGATAAGTATTTGTACTTTTGTTTCAAAGTTTTATAAATATATTTTGTTGTGTTATTTCAATGTGTTCTGAGTAATTAGTTATCTTTCTCCTTTCAACTATGAAAAGATTATAAATTAATTAAATTTTGTAGAGAATTAAATTTAAAATAATTAAAACATTGTGATGATATTAATACCTGATGTTAGATTACTTTTTAAATTAGCCATTTAAATTGTTAAAACCTGTTGAAGAATTTTGAGACCTATCCGGAGATAAATTCTTAACTAGTAGATACCACCTGAATCCTCAGGTAATCGCAGGCTATACGCGGATTATTTAAGGTGAAGTGTAATTAAATAGGAAGATATTATTTATTGGGCATAAAATTAATTAGTTTTTAGAGTGACAGACTAAATTCTAATAATTTGGTTTATAGAAAGGTAACAAGTCACTGGTAGGGCCAACCATAGCAACCCTAGAACATCTAGTATTGTGAGCCTAGATTAACCCATTCTACTAATAAAACATCCTGAGCCAATCTATAGATTAGTCAATGTTCTTTGCACAGGGCAAAGAACAAGAATGCTTCTATTTGGCACAATACCATAATCTAAATTCCCTACAAAAGATAATTATTCCTTAAATCTTGGATTAGTTGAAAAGGAGAAAGTCATTTTTATACTTGCATTGAATTTTAAATACTGTTTACTTTACTTTATTACTGCTTACTGCTAGTAAAAATTGTTAGTAAATAAAATTTGAATATATATATATATATATATATATATATATATATATATATATATATATATATATATATATATATATATATAAGTGTATAAATAAATTGCATTTAATTTGAAAATTCCAAAATATTTCTTACATTTCTTACTTTTTATAAATTTAATATCCCCGTGGGATCGATAACCAGGACTCCATTAGAAGCATTTGTATTACTTGAATGATACGTATACTTGCATTTAAAATTGTGACTTTTATAATAATTATTATAAAATCTAAATATAAATTAATAAAAGTAAACCTCGCGCATCAAGTATTTGAAGCCATTTGCCAGGATTTAAATATTCTAAAAAGTGGTATCAAATTATTATATTTTAAAGCATATATAAAGTCGCATCGCATCAGTTGCCACAAGAAACCTTTCAAAAAACGTCCAAATACGTTGAATCCCGGCCTCCAACCGTCCAAATTGCGTCCAAACTGTTTGGGGGCGGTCCGATGCTGTTTGGGCACCTCTCGGTGCTATTTCCAATGACTTTTTCATGCTCTCGGGACACTGGCGCCGTCTGGGGCTAGATAGGGCGCCGTTCAGCGCCCTACTCAACGCAGCTCCACCGTTTTGCTTCATTCGGCTTCGTTTTAGCTTCGATTCGCCCCATTTTAGTTGCGTTACATTCCTAACAGATAGCTCTACAAAATAAACATAAGAACAACCTTTATTTAAAGTGTAATCTCATTCAAAAATATTCAAGATGAGTAAAGGAGATTAAGCAAAGAAAGACTTATCAAAATGTGCCAGACCAAAATTTGTATTTTTGTTCTTCTTTGCTCCAAATTGTACTATTTTTGCTTCTTTTTCTCCAAAAGCCATTCTTGTATCAAAAACCAGAAAACATACAAAATACATTCCTTTATAGTGCAATATCATAAAAAATATGTATGAAATAGACAGTAAAAAGCTATCAAACATACAAAAGTGTGTCTCCAAAAGTGTTTAAATTCAACCAAAACTGAATTCGCAAGAGTTTCCTCAAACAACCTTTCAAAATCTGGACAATTTCATGGAATTTAGTTCAAAATCGGGATAAGGCACTGTCCGGCGCTGGTAGGAGCACCTTTCAGTGCATTATTTTTTCAAAATGTCGTAACTCTCTAAAAACTGGCGCTGTCCAGTGCTGGTCACAACGCTGTTTAGTGCTAGTTCAATAAAATGCACTGTTGTTCTTTTTAGCTCCAAATTTGCTCTTTTTCGCTTCCTTTTACTCCAAAGGCCTAAAATCATTTTAATTGCATGAAATCATCAAAAATATTTTCCTTTAAAGTGAAATATCATAAAAAATTGGTATGAAATGAATAGCAAAGAGCTATCAAATTTTCAGTGGATCAATATCCCCCAAACATAACTATTACTTGTCCTCAAGTAATTCTAGTTAAAACATAAAATTATGATTCACTTGAATGAAATTTCTTTCTAGAATACCATAATTTTGATTTAGATAAGTACACTAGTAAAATTTTTTGAAAGATCTTTGAATAATTCAAGTAAATTCTATAGGTGTAAGAATATCTAGTAATCAAGTATAAGAGTTCTAGTTTTCTATTCATTTCAAAAATGACTGTAGATTGTTCTATTAAGGCACTTAAAAGGATTATATGAAAAGAAGTTTATGAGAACACTACTAGTAAAGATGCTAATCCATACATATAAGTTCAGGACAGTAATTAAGTTTTTTTTCTTTTAGGTAGGTCCAAGTGAAACCAATTTTTGATTAGGCATCTCCTCAAGATTCTCCTCACTTTTTCATTTCTTTTTCTCTTTTCTTTCTCTTTTCTTTTTCTTTCGGGATCAATTTCAATCTATTTTTTTCCACTTTTTTTTCTTTTGCTTTTTTGCTTTTCAAGTGAGGATTATTATATCTGACAGCCTTTAATGATTTTGAACTTCACCCTTCTCACCCTAAATTTGAAACTTACCACATTCCTTTATCTTATAGGGACTTCTTTAGCTTATTAATGATTCATCATAGGGCCTCATTCCTTTTTTATCATATAAAGTTTTAAGATTCTCAATATTTCAAACATACAGTATTTCTTACTTTGAATAGTTGACTATAGTCCTATACTTTTATACTAAATATCTTACATTACAAAATTACTTTTCATTACTAAACACTTTCATTCAATTTCATAAAATACTTAAACAAAATCAAAATACAGTTATATGAAATTGAGCTCTAGTACAAAAAAATATGTTACTAATTTTTTAAAATAATTTTAAATGAGAACAATTAATAATTATATCTTTTTTTTCCCTTCCCCAAACGTAGATTTTTGAATATATTTTACATAGAAGAAAAAAAAAATCTAAATATAGCTCATACCTCAATATGCTGGCTTTTCATACCTTTGAGTTTCAGCAGGTTTTTCTTCATAAGGTAGAATAGTAGACTTGAAATAATTAAGAAGCATTTCTATACACAAATATGGGTTAGAAGTTTATAAAGAAGAAGTTTAAAACACATTAAATAGTGCACATAATATTAACATCCAACTGTTACTAGTACAAATTAAACTAACAATCCAAACACATAAAAACTTCACTATCACATCACAAATCAACAACAAATTCTACTATAAGTACATCCAGCAACATATAACATCTCAGATACAAATCATAAGGAGTCTCAGGTACATTGCAAATATTAAATACAAATACATCACAAAGTTCTTTGAAAAGTAAAAATAACAATACACAAACTATCAATCTTCATCTTCTGCAGGAGCTCCACCATCATCAGGTTCTTCAGGCTGGTTTGGAGTATACTCAGGGTAAGTAGGAAATACAACATCAGTGTTTCCACTGAAAAATCTCATCTATGCGTCATGATAAGCTGTCTCATATTCTCTCCACTACACATGATAATCATCATTAATTTTGTTCCTCACTTCTAGTCCTCTACTCTGGTGTTTAACCTTTCCAATTGATCCATAACATCATGTAGAGTAGGCTCCCTAGATGTAGATGGTCTATCTCAACTAGACGATGATTCATTAGCTCATTTACTCCATTTTCGTCCTACATGGGCTTCATAAGTTTTCAGATTTAATTTAGTAATAGGCTTCAAGGGGTGGACTACCTCATCATTATCTTTAATCACTACACCTGCCTGAATACATAAAGCATAAATTAGACTGGGGTGTCCTAGTCCTCCTGTTGTCTCTCCTTTTGAGCTTGCAAAATACTTTTATGAATAATAGCCCCAATATTTATATTCTTCATGCTATGAATACAATAATTTAGAATAGCTCTATCAACAATAACATCATTGTGATGGTTAGTAGGTAACAATCTTGCAGAAATGAAATAATGCGAGGCATTGATACAGGATTCAATGTAGAAAGGGGAAAATTAACTTTAATTCTTTGCTTAATTTTCCATTCCCCTTTTCCATCAGTAAAAAAAGTTCACAATCTTATCCAATGCTTGATTCGTGATATAAAAATTTTCATATTCACAATGGTAGGGTGCTCTCAACTAATAAAATGCATTTATGCTGGCAGGGTCAAATTCAACCATTTGGCCTCTAACTAGAATAAATTCACTCTTAGAATAATACAGATTAGCATAAAATTCTTGAACACTACCCAACATCGCATCAGCAGTGAAATAATAGAAAATCTCCCATTGACGATTGGCAATCAGTTCTTCAAGCATTCCTCCAAGATTTTCAAAGGCTTGTCGGCATATTTTTAGGTTATGTGTTTTGAAAAGGGGGTCGTCTATAGAAGTTGTGGGCGAATTTTAAATTTTAAATTTAATTTAAATATGTATATATAATTTGGAAAGTAACGTTTGATTTTAAAAATAATTCTAAGTTTAAAAAATTTTAAGATATGAAATCAAACCGACCTCACATCCTAAATAGTTTATATAAATGAGCACCGCATCAAAAACCGTGTATCTGTCCCGAGGAATAGACACGCTGCTTGATGATGGGGCTTGATTAAATAAACTAGAAGATTTGTGACATCCGTTTGGTCTGCGAACTAATTTTATAAGCCAACAAGTTCCGTTGCTTAATATAAAGGAATTAAGCAGGTTTTATATTACCCGAGTCCTTAAAGTTCCCTATAAGGGTAAGCCCCTATAGTTAATTATATCTTAAATGATGAGAATCATTTAAGAAAACTCTTGATAATGATCAATGGTTTTGCTCTCAATAATTTCAAAGTTTAGGGTTTCAAACAAATTGGATTTTGGAAGTTTCAATAGGGAATAGCTCAAATTTGGAACAGTTTATTTTTAAAAATCCAAAGGAAGAGACATAAGGGATGTCATAGGTCCGAAGTGAACTTCGGTGACTTCCTAACTATCCTATGGTTTGGCTTAAATTTGAGAATATTATTTAATGTTTCAATCCTGCCAATTTTAGTTAACCAGGACTTATATTTGTATGATAGAATCATACAAATAGCCTCGAAGATGTGAGGGTTTATGTCGTACCAAACGACTACCTCGGAGTCCTAAGACCGGTTAGGGCTTAATTTGCATAATATGATTATGCAAATGCCTAACAAAAAGTTGAGGATTTATGTTGCACTAGGCAAACTATTTTGAAATCTTATAGCTTGGTTATTTAATTCTAAGAAAGGTTTTGCTGAAGTAGACACAAGTTTTGTTGATGAAGATGGCCGTGCTGCCCACTGTGCTCCAAGCTCCTTGTTGTTGCAGAGGTTTAGTTTTAGAAAGTGGCAATCAAGAGATGAGAGAAGTGTTTTGGTTTAGAAGTCTTAAGGTTCAAATGTCTTTATGTTTTAATTAAAACAAATCTTATGTTTTAATTATGAATTGTTCTGATATTACTTAATATTTAAAATTTGTTTTAAGTTTGTTCTCAAGTGATTTCAAACTAATTTTATTGTTTTAGAGTCATTTTTAATTTGATTATTAAACCATTTAATGTTTTAAGCTTTGATTTAATTAAAGATTATTTCCTCTTTAATTATTAATTTCAATCATTATGTCTTTAAAGTTAATTAAGAGTTGAATATTATTGGAGTAATTCATTTAGGGATTTAAGATTAAAGAATTGATATCTTCTTAAATTACATCCCTATTTTTTAATAATCCAAAATTTTCATTATCCTTCCAAAATTTAAATGAATGAATTAATTAGGATTTCATTTTTGATGTTGTAGGTGATCAAAGGGTTTCTACCCCTTAATTCCTTAAATTTCAGTCATCCAAGAGACAATTTAAGATCAAATATTTTATCCCCCCCTTAGATTATGCCTAAGATATTAATTAGGATTAAAATCCCTTAATTACCTTTGTGCCTTTTTAAGCCTATTCACCTCATAATACACTAAATTGAGCTCAAATGAATTTGAAATTTTTATGTCACTTCACTTACATGTCAATTAAGATATTAGAGGAGATAATGTGATTTTTTCATTTTTAATTTAATTTATATAATTATTTTTATGAAAAATAAGAGTTTTCAATGAAAAATCAACAACATGACCAAGGTAATGTTTCTGTCTTTAGAAAAATTATGGGATGTTCCTACTGACCAGAGGACCACTTGGACAAATTTTGGTGATTTTTTGGATTATATTTTATTTATTATAATTATTCTAATTTTTAGGGTGTTAATTAATTATAAAATATAATTAAAGTTGAAAAATGGAATTTATATTGTTCTTAAGTCCCTCTGAACTCAAAGAAATCAGAGAAAACAAATTTTATATTTTTTTATTTTTCTTTGAATTTTTAGAATTATTTTAGTGAGAAAGCTTAAAAGTCCATTTTTTAATATTAAAAATTGCATTAAGCCTTTAAAATTTAATATCTTTTCTTAGGGACTTAGGAAAAATACTTGGTTGGTTCCCATGTGATTAGAAGACCAATTATTTCATTTTTGTAAATTTTAATATTTTTGTTATTTTTATTATTTTTTAGTTATTAAAATATTCAAAATAGGGTTAAAAATGAAAAATTTTAGAAAATTCCAATTTTAATTTTCTTAGACTCCCTCGATATTAGAGAGCCTAAAAAACTAATTTGATGAAGTTTTGAAATATATTTTGGGTTTTATGAAATTTTAAAGTTTAAAAGTGGCCATGTAATTTAAATAATTCATTTAGTGGGTTAAATTATTTTCAATTGAGTTCAAATTCTTATGTGAGATTCTCTATATCTTAAGTGACAGTGGAGATTTGATTTTAAGTGATTTTAATTTGTGGTTAATCCTAATTAATTAAAATTTAATTTCAAGTGTTTAGGCTAATTAGGATTATTTTTAAGGAATTAAGTTGAACCATAATTTTCCTAGGGGGCCCTCTGGTCATAAGATACCTCCCCTAATTTTCCTAGATATTATTAATGAACATACTAATTAATGGAATTAAAATACCAAAACAAGCATATGAACTTGGAAAATAGATAACTTGCTACAGGGATAGCCTCTGGCCTTGGAAAATTCAGGGAATGTTCCCAAGATCAGAGGCTACAAAAGCCATATGGTCTCATGCCATGGTGAAATGTATACATGCATGGAGAATTAAAACATTCAGAATAGTATTAAATTAATTAAAAATGAAATACTCAACAAAATGGATCAAATCTTTTTCCACATTATTCTCTTCTATTCACTGAGCAAGTGAGTATTTTTAGTTTATTTTTATGATTTTTGTATGCAATGATATGCATTTTTAAAGATTCAGGTATTTAAATAATTCAGAAAATTCCTAATTTCCTACTTAACCACATCGGCGCCAACTGAACCTACGGTGGGTCAAACTCCACGCGTCGCCTCCTGATTCAGCGCTGACATCTAACTCGGCAGCCACGCGGCCCGCGGTTCATGTCTCGTTGATCCGTCCGGCGTGATCCTAGCCGTTCACCCGATACATAAACCATCCGACGATCCCTAGTCATCGTCTACTACTGGTGCGTCCTGTGAGCCGTCCACCATATAACCCTAAGATCTGCTCGATACTTAACCAAATCACACGTTCTTGGGCTCTATGAACTCGTCTCGATAAGACGAACACATCTATATGGCTATGATGCATTAAAATTAAGCCAAATAAAATGGAGAATCTGTAGAAGCTCGGGAGGAAGAAGAGGTCAATAACTTTGCTCTGAGAAGTGAAGCTTAAATCAGAGAGTTGTGGCACCTTCGATTGATCCCAAGGAAGCTTCAGATGAAGTCTCTGGCTCTGAAGAATTGTCTAGGTATGAAAGTGACCAAGGCCGATTTCAAGCTTTGACGGCTGGAGAGATTGGGTGGCCTGGTGAGGGGGCTTCCACTGGGGAACTCCTTCTCTTGGTCTGGTGAAGGTGTGGGTGAGTTTAATTGGGTTTCTATGGAGGTTTCAAGGATGTTCTGTTTTCTGGCCTGAGATTGAGCTCAAAAATTGAGCTCAGCCTGTGGGGATGAAGGCAGGAAAGCAGTGGGGTTCTTCTTCTATAGGCTGGGAGAAGCTCTGGGAGTGATTTGGGGAGGTTTTGTTGAGAAATTTTTCAATACCCCTCTCATAGCCGAGAGGTGTGAGTTATATGGCCAGGGCCATGAGGCTGAGCTAGGGCTCAATTGGTGGGTGGATTCCACTGATTAGGTGGAGGGCAGTGGAGCTCCAGGGTTTAATTTGGTTGAGGTGGCCAATTAGATGAGTTTAGGTGTGCATAGGCTACTGGTGGCTCTCAGTTTTGACCCCCCCCTCCAGTGGCTAGGCCGGCCGGCTAGGACAGGGGAGCTGGCCACGGGTCAGGTCAACCAAGGAGTAGGGTTTAATGGTGATGAACCAGGCAAGGGGGATTTGGGGTGACGCAAAAGGTGGATTTAACCATTTAAGGGAAGAGATCCCTTAAAATGGGGGACTCTTGGTCCATGGCTCACTTAGCATGGGCTAGGTGGATCTAGGGTGGTTCCTAGGGTTCACTTGGTGGCTGTGGAAAGGTTGGTTTAGCCACACTTGGTTCAATTTGGTTTGATTTGGCCATAGGTTCAAATTGGCTCACTTGGGTTTAGGTTAGGCTAACTTGGGTTTGGGTTTGATTTAAGTCCAAATGTCTTGAGAAACATTGTAGAAATGATTGCCATGAAGAGCTTTCATGAAGACATGGAAAGGTTTTGAGTTCAATTGAAAGGTCAATTAGGTGGATTTAGGGATTTTGGTTAATTTAGGCAAGGTAATGAATCAACTTGGGTCCAAGTTGGGTTAAGGTGGGATTTAGACCCAATTGAAATTTTCAAATGGATTATGGGAATGTGGTGAAGAGTTCCCAACATCAATTGGGAAGAAATTTTAGGATTTGGCTAACCAATTTGGTAGGTTTAGGGCATGGATTCACTTTAGGCTAAAATGGGGTATTTTGGGTTTTCAAATAGATTTAGGTTAAGCTTAGGCTCAAATTGGGGCAATTGAAGGTTGCATAGGTTTCATGGGCATGTCATGGAAAGTTTAGGATTGAAATTTGGGGAAAAAAAAGTTGGTATTAGGTTAATTGGGGGTTTTGGATTAATTAGGCAAAATTGGGGATTCTGGATTTCAAATGAAATTGAACTCAAATGTGAATTAATTTGGACTTAGATTTGGTTTAGATTGATAGTGTGGATGTTGAATTAAAGTTTAGAATTGAAATTGGGCAAAATTGAGATCAAATGGGTTGGTTTGGTTTGACATTGGGTCTATTTAGGTTAAAAATGGATCAAATTGGGGATTTTTATAAAAGTGGGTTGAATTGGCAAAATTGGCCTATGCTGTAGTTACACAAAATGAAATTGGGAATATTTTGGATTTTCAAGAATTTGCTGAGAATTTTTGGAATTTTGGGCTAAAAGGGTATTTAGGGTATTATGAGGTTATTTGGAGGGTATTGGGGTATTTTGGTGGATTTAAGAGGTGGGAATTGTTTCAAAATGATTTTTAGGTTTTTTGGGAATTTTGGGTAATTTTTAAGAAATTTGTGAAGGGTTTGGTGGTTGTAGGGGTATTTTATGTAAATTTGGGTAGGCTTGAGGACCCAATGTCAAAACCACGAATTTTGGCAAAAATGGTATTTGATTATGGTTGAGAAGTGTAGAAAAGCCTAGAGTGAGCCATAGAACAAGAAGGTGTTCAATTTGAACATCTCATATGTTGTTCCTAACCCTCTTAGCCAAGGGCTAGGTGTTTGGACTTAGCCACCTGAGTGCTCTAATGAACCAGGAGTCAGGATTGGGTAAAGATGGTTCAGGGTTTAGGATGAGTGTGGGACTGCACTGTGTGTGCCAACTAGCCCTCACCAAAGCTAGGCCACCCAGAGCAGTCCTAAGGTTTAAACATCCTATAGGAATTCATCTTTGTCTTCTTACACATTGGTCCCAATCTTCTAAGTGATTTGGAGGTTGATGAACATCTATGTAGGATTCTAAACAGAATCAAGACTTGTTTTGAATTTCTAAAAGATGGGTTTCATCTCTAGTCTTCTAGGATAGTCAAGGAAAAGTCTTATGGCTAGATCCTAAGCACTAAAAGGAAAGGAGAGGACCTCACCAAAAATGAGGTCAACAAATGGACCCCCAATAGGTGTGGTGTGCTAACCAAGCACACCGAGCGTATTGGCATTGACCGAAGAGACCAACAAAACCAACATAGACGTCTAAGTGACACACTTAGAATGAAGCAAAAAAAATTTCCCACTGGGGAGTATTGGGTAAATCTCTAAGACTGAAGATTACAAAACTCTTGCTGGGGAAACGAGGAGGTGAATTCCAGATCATAAGATCTGGAGAGATTTGATTTCAAATTCATTTTCATTTTTATTTCAAGTTTTAATTTTGAGTTTCAGATTGATTTGAGTTTCAATTTTGGTTGAAATTTGACTTAAGATTGATTTCGAGGATTTTTTAGAGATTCTGGATTTAAAATGAGAATTGGAACCTAGGTTCCAATCTCAGGAATACAAAGAGAAATGGTATTTAGGTACCAGTCTCGAAGAGAGAATCGAAATTTAAGTACCGATCGAGAAGGATGAGAATAAGAATTTACGTACTGATCTCGAAATGAGAACTGGAAGTTAGGTACCAGTCTCGGAAGAGAGTCAAAAGTTAGGTATCGACCTCGGAGTTTCAGGGTGAGAACTAGAAGTTTGGTACCAGTCTCGGGAGAGAGTATCGACCTCGAAGTTTTAGGGTGAGAACTGGAAGTTAGGTACCAGTCTTGGGAGAGAGTCGAAAGTTAGGTATCGACCTCGGAGTTTCAGGGTGAGAACTGGAAGTTAGGTACCACTCTCGGAAGAGAGTCAAAATTTAGGTATCGACCTTGGAGTTTTAAGCAGACTTCAATTTGAAGATGAATTGAAAGATTGAAATTGACGGATTCAGATTGAAATTCAATTCGAGGATTAGATTCGTTTCGCTTATTTTAGTGATTCAATTTTATTTCAGTTTATTTAGAGTTTGTGTTAATTTGGAATTCGTTTTGACATTCAAATTTTTAAAAGATTCTCATTCAATTTCTTTTCTTTTCGTTCTTCGTTCGAAGGTCGTTTAACTTAATGGTGCTTCCCAGTCAATTTGGACAAAAGAGGTGAAAGCAAAACACGACATGGTCATTTTCATTCCAATTTGTTGAAAATATATCACATAGTCTGATCCAAAACATGTTGATATTTTCCTTAAAAATTCAGTATCTCATACAATCCTCATAAATCTAAAACAGACTGTGTATGATCCTCAAAAGTTTCTTCCAAAAATGTATTTGTCAAAATCCATGTCTGAATGGTGAGACACATGGACAATAACATCACCTTCCAAGCCACCCTTGGTAGGAATGTCGTTTGGATGTGTATTGGAGGCGTGCTATTTTCCATGTAGCTCACGGTTCGTAGGGTCGATGGCTCTCCAACTCTGGATCTTGCTGAAAGTGGAAAGGCATTTTGCTGTCATCCATCCTCCTGAAAGTGATGGAGATTTGCTCAACAGGAACGCCTGGAATGAAATGTTTTGCTATGTCCGCTCCATTTCCTTTTAACACCAAGACGGGACCTACCGATAGAGGTATATCCACCGGCCCTCGGAATTAACCGGGGCCTGCTATCCGGAGGTCAGATCCGAACATGATGTTACACTGGTTAACGAAAGACACTGTGCAAAAGGGTCTGACGAAGTCGTGATGATCTATGTGTGGCGGTATGCAGTCACCTTCCTTGTATATGTTGATGATGCAGCTATTGGGTATGCAGTCTGCAGGCAATACCTTCCATGTCACCATCCTCCTTACCATCCTTTTATTGATTCTCGGCATCAGATCCACCTCACTGTGACGAAGTATCCGACCGCAAATAACACAGTAATTTATGCTTCCAAAAATATGTTATAGCCAATACTTTGACCCAAATAATAATAGTGGCTAGTGTATATAAATATAATTTTATGGAAAATATTTTACACACTAGAGGTACTACGCAAGTATACGTATCGTTTCAAGTAATATTAGGCATTAAATAAAGACCCCAGTATCGATCCCACGAGGAGGTTTATATATTTTTAAATATTTTAATTTTATTTTTATGTATTTCTTTTAAAGTTATAAATTTAATATTTAATTTAATAAATGCAGAAATAAAGTAGTACTAAAATAATGAGTGATGTAAATAAAAATATGCAAACAACTTTCGTCCTTCCAATTAATCCAAGACTTTTTAGATAATGTAATATTCGTGGAGAATATAAATTTATGGTATTGCGCCCAATAGAAGCATTCCTATTCTTTACCTTCGCTCGATAGTATAAAGAACATTGGCTAATCTATAGATCGAGTCCGGATGTATTGTTATTAGAATGGGTTAATCTAGGCTCACACTACTAGATGTCCAAGGGTGGCTATGGTCGGCCCTACTAGTGACCCGTTCCCTTTCTATAAACCAAATTAAAAGAATTTAATCTGTCACTCTAAAAACTTATTAATTCTACGCCCATTGAATAATATTTTCCTATTTATTTGCACTTCACCTTGAATAACGTGCACAAGGTTTTCGACTACCCAAGGATTCATGTGATATCTACTAGTTAAGAATTCATCTCCTTCTAGGTCTCAAAATTCTTCAACGGATTTTAACAACTTAAATGGCCAATTTAAATAGTAAATTAAGATCCGGTATTAATATCATCACAATATTTAAACATATTTAGTTTTTAATTCTCCAATGAATTTTATATTATCTTATTTATCTTTTCATAATTGAAAGGAGAAAGTAAAGTAACTACTCATAACACATTGAATTTAAATAACAAAACATATAAATAAAACTTTGAATCAAATTACAAATACTTATCTCAAGTGTTTCTCCAACTGAACCTCTGATTCCTACTGACTCCAAAGTGAAATAGACTTCAAAAGCACCAATTCTGCCAAACTCTTAATACAAACTCTAAATAAAATAAACTCACTAATTTATGATGGAAAGTAAACTGAAAGTGTGGCCCTATATTTAAAATTATCTCTCTGATTAGGGGCCTCTTTTTCTGTAGAAATGGCCTCCTATTTATAGACCTTAAGGGTTGCCTAAAGCACCTCTTCAAAATGTGTCGAAGTTCAATGAATCTTCTAGAAACTGTGCCTGATGCCTAGGCGCCAGCATCTGGCGCCTAGGCGCCGGACTCTGTGTCCAGTTCTTCGCACCTCTTCGAGATCCAAACCGTTTCCAAGCGTCTAGATACAATGTATCACATGTCCTATAATCCAGGAATAACTGTCAATCTTCTAGAAGGTCCAATAACCGTTCTAACCATCAAAATTACTGCCCAAAGTAGTTACAAAATTGTAATTGTTTTGGTATCGAGCTGGTGCTTAGGCGCCTAGGCGCCAGACCCATTATTTTGGCAATTTTGTATTTTGGCTCCATTTTTGCTCCTTTTTGCTCCTTTTTCATCCTTTTTCATCTTTTTTTCTTTTTGAACATTTTTACATCACCTGCATCCAAAAACATAAAAAAATACCTTTCATTAAAGCATAATATCTTTAAAATTTTAATAAAAATCAAGGCATAAAATTAGGTATTTTTTTCATAGATAAAAAATTTCCCAAACTTAAATGTTACTTGTCCTCAAGTAACCCTTTTTACTATATAAAATGTATAACAATTGGAATAAAAGGTAAATATTTAAGATTCCTTGTAATTTTTGATTTTATAAAGGCTTTAGTAAATCATTAACCAAATTTCACTAACTAAGTTTAATTTTAAGAATTTAAAGAATATTTAACTACCAAATTGTAAGACTTCAAAATTTTTCATTCATTTCGAAAATAATTGTAGTTTATTATATTAAGATCACATAAATTATTTACAAGAAAAGATCTTCATGAAAATCTTTTCTAATAAAGATGCATGCATAAAAATTAAGTAAAATATGTAATTAGTTTTCTTCTTATAAGATAATTCAAGTGAAGTCAATTTTTGATTAGGCATCTCCTCAAGCTTCTCTTTTTTTTTCACAGTGAGGATTACAGTATCTGGATAGCCTGTTAATGATTTTGAACTTCACTATCCTTAACTTATATTTACAAACTTATACATCTTCACTTAATTAATATAACATGAATAGTTTTCAAAAAGACTTTCAATTTTTTTCTTTTTCAAGTTATAATTCTTGATTTCTTAATACTTCTAAAATTCAATTATCTCTACTATGAATAGAAAAAATTCTTAATCTTACTCTTCTTTAAGTTAAATAATTCTATTCTTAAAATCAATCAAAGTTATTAAAATTTTAGTTAAGTCTATTAAATTATTTATAATTTCAAAAAATTAAGTGATCTTAAATAGATTTTTCATTCCTTATGTTAGGTTAATATTTTTTTAGAGAAAATATTAGCACTTAAGGACAACTAAAATTTAATTTTGCATGTATTTTCCCTTCCCCCAAACTTAAGTTTTGGTATATCATGAAAAATTTTGAAGTATGAGAGAAAGAAAGGCATAATTTAAAAAGGAATTTTACAAGTATGTAAAACAGTCTACGAAGAAAAATTTACTTCTACACATGATTTTTATGAATATCACTGAAATAATGAAGCATATATAAAAGTAAGCAGGTTCAATTTTTATATCAGTAGCTAAATTAAACGACTATACTAATCACAATAACAGAAACAGAACAACATCAATAACTAAATAATACGATAATCATCAGTACAGCTAACATTAACAAAACATCAAACAAACATAAACAAATCATACTACTAAGTCTAACACATAGACAAATAAAACAAGAACATAATCTCGACAATCTAATCATCACTCGCAGTCTCCTCATCATCATCATCATTGACACCAAAGGAAAAATCCTCTGTCTTCTTCGGATCATAAGGTGTGAATCTAGGACAAGTAGGCAACTAAACAGACTATTATCCCTTCAGGAATCTAACAAGAGCTTCATCATAATCAGCATCATAATTTCTCTTCCTGTGGTAAAATCAGCAAGACGATCAAATTTCGCATCGATCGTATCTATGCGACAATGAGTTAAATGTAACACATTCTGCTACTCTGGATACCTCTCATCCATAGTCTCCCAAAAACTAGGTGGTGGTGTAGCAGAAGTAGAAGGTCTAGAAGTAGAAGCACTACCTAGAGTAGGTACAGAAGTAGAAGGAGCAGTAGATCTCTTCCCGTGAAGACGATCATAAATACTAACACTCTCCTGCCCAATAGGCTTTGTAGTCTTCAGCTTCTCCTCAGAAATATCAGCAATAACTCCATCGCTCACGCACAAGGAATATATCAAAGATGGGAATCCTAATCCCACAGAAGTGCTGGATCGTGTAGTCGATTCTACATAATCATAGATAATGCTGCCAACATCAATCGGCTTCCTTTCCTGAATGTAGTAGTTCAGGATAGCTCTATCTCTGGTAACTTCACTCAGGTGGTTGGAAGGAAGTAGTCTAGCAAAAACAAAATAGTGCCAGGCCTTTGAAATACCATTCAGCTTAGAAGATTTAAAGTTTACCCGTTTGTTGTTCCAGATCATCCAAGCTCCAGTGCCGTCAGTCAGATATGCAATGATCATCTCCAGATCTCCTTCAGATGGAGATGGACCAGAATAGTAGCACTCAACAGTAGGTGTTAGGCCGTAGAAAATGTTGATCCGCTCCGGAGTGAATCCCACTTCGACTCCTCTAACGAAGACTTCATAGTCTTCCACATCCATAAAGTTGGTGTAAAATTCTCATACAACAGGAATAACAACAACGACAGTGAAATAACAGAATCGCTGCCAGTTGAATGCAACGATCGTGTTCTTGATCATCTCTCCAGGACTGTAAAAATTGCGCTCTGAGATAAATTTCATCGATGTCGCAAATTTATGGTAATGAAAGTGCGCTGCCGCAGTAGCGAACTTGCTGCGGTCGAAATTTTCTCGTTCTTTTCCGCACTTAGATTTAGGTGCCATCTAAATGTGAAAGAAAATACCAATAAATTAAGGAATCAAATAAACTAAACTCTTTCAAGCTTGAGAAACTTAAAATGAGTTTAAAAATCCATGGAAAAATTTCTAAAAATTAAAACTTTTCTCCAAAATTTTGGTTTTTAGCAAAAATATAAAAATCCATGGTAGAAATAAAAAATAAATGAATTAGAAGGTAAATCTGACCTCGGGATGAAGAAATCGAGTGATTTCGGGCTAAAAACGTGAAGATTTGGCCTCGAAATGGATCTATGGGGTAGGTTTTCGTGAAAATGGAGGAAGGGGATGAAGCTTAGGCGTTGGCAATGGCTAATGAGGGTTTAAATCCTGATTTTCGATTAGCAAGCTGAACCGGCGCCTAGGCGCCGACCTCTGGCGTCTAGGCGCCAGACTCACCTTTCAAAAAAATCATTTTAAAAATTTAATTTTCCACCAAAACTCACAACTTCAATTTTCAATTACTCATATAAGAGTATTGGTTCAATTTCCAACTTCCAAAATATTTTCCAAAAATTTTAAAAATTATAAATTAAATCCACCAATTAAACATAAGTTTAAGTTAAATTATTCTAATTCCATTCATAATCTTCAATTTAGGGCTCAATACATTACAGATAAGTATAATAATACAATTCTAGTTTTAACAAACAATCAAACAACACAATTTCAAAGCAAATACAACACACATTGAACAATAAAACAAACACACAAACAACACATTCGATTTACCAAATCGATGCAACGACACACTAGATAAAGTCTTGATCTAACCACATTTACTATCTAATCTTCAAATTTGAAATTTCCACTCTCATCGCAATGAAGATTACTCGGGCTACGTGGGAAGAACACTAACCCCTTGGAAAATCCACAGCTATTTTTTCGTCGATCCATTTGTTCTTCGCATACATCTCCACATAAGCATCTTGATAGGTCTCTAGATGATCGAATTGAAGCTTTGCCTGCCATTCCAGATGCTTCATTTGATGATACATCTCATGGAGCCGATCTCCAATACTTTTGAATTCAGCTTCAAACTTATCTAGGTGACTCGAAAACTTCTCCAAACTAACAGCAATAAAACCATTGAAGAATGGTTGAGGATCCTTAGAACACTTGTCTCTAGCCTCTTCTCCATGATTTCTTCTCTCCATTTCTTCAAAATATTCTCTTATCTCCTCAAGAATGAAGTGTAAAGGTCATATCTATGATTTCTTAGGGATTGGGAACGAAGATGGGGTAGTTTATAGGAGAAAATCGTGTGAAAAACTGAAAATTTTTTATTTTTACACGACCCAGTAACTGTGGCGCTTAGGCGCCAAAACTGGCACCTAGGCTCCGGACCCATCGATACACAGTTTACTCTGGCGCTTAGGCGCTGGATTTCGGTGCCTAAACGCCGGAACCATGTTCGACTCCGTTTCGCCTAACGTCAAATTTCAACGTTTCGATCTCAAAAATAGGTAAATTAGAATGGTAAGATCAATATAAACTCAATAATTAAAATTAAGTCAAATTATAAACAATCATAATGAAGGTTAACTTGATCTCCTTTTTACTCACATACAAAATGGAGTGATCCAAAGTCTAAAATTTATATACTTCGAGATAATCTTTAGCTTAAGTCAATAAAGACTTGTTAGCATCCAATTTTCTAAAGTTATATAAAATTTAGTCAAGACCGAGGCATAACCTTACATTAAAAATGTAAAAACACACAAAAATAACTATGGGTTGCCTCCCACAAAGCGCTTGGTTTAACATCGTCAGCCCGACCTAATTAATTTTTTAATCAGGTAGACTCAACTCGTAAGCCTCTTTATAAATCATTTTTATGTCTCCCAAATAAGGCTTCAGTCTTAATCCTTTAAATTTAAATATTTTTCCCGTTTTGTGGTCTTTAATATCCACAGCTCCATAATGGTATACTTTCTCAATTATATATGGTCCCATCCATTTAGATCTTAATTTTCCAAGTATTAAACAATAATACTTCTTGTCCAGGCTTGAATATTATTCCTGAAATCTTTTTATCATGCAATATCTTCATTTTCTCTTTATAAATCTTTGCATTTTCATATGACTCATTTCTTATTTCATCCATCTCCTTTAATTGTAATAATCATTTTTCTCCTGCAGTATTCAAATCAAAATTAAACTCCTTTATCGATCAATAAGCTTTATGTTCAAGTTCAACAGGTAAGTGACAATGTTTACCATAAATTAACATGTAAGGTGACATTTCGATTGGTGTCTTCTAAGCTGTTCTATAAGCCCATAAGGCAGAATCAAGTCTATCAACCCAATCAGTTCTTTTAGGATTAACAGTTTTCTCTAAAATTCTTTTAATTTCTCTTTTTGATACTTCAGCCATTCCACTTGTTTGTGGGTGATAAGCAGTTGCATTTGTATATTTGATTCCAAATTTTTCCAGTAATGATTGAATTCTTATATTTCTGAAATGACTTCCACCATCTGTGACAATTACCTTAGGCATTCCAAATCTTGAAAAAATCATTTTCTTTAAAAATTTTGAAACACTTTTGGAATTACAGTTAGGTAAAGCTACAGCTTCAATCTACTTTGAAACATAATCAACTGCTAATAAAATATAAATCTTTCCAGTTGATGGTACAAATGGTCCCATAAAGTCTAAACCCCATATATAAAAAATTTCAACTTCCAATATATAGTTTAAAGGCATTTCATCATTCCTAGATATAATTCCCATCCTTTGACATCGATCACATGTTTTCACATATTGTCTCACATCTTTGAACAAGGTAGGCCAATAAAATCCTAAATTTTAAATTTAAATGCAGTTTTTTCTACTCCAAAGTGTCCTCCAAAATCATGACATTTTTGAATAATAACAAAAGTTTCTTCAAAAGGTACACATCTTCGAATTACAGAATCTCTTCCCAATTTAAATAAATGAGGATCCTCCCAAATATAAGATTTAGCATCATTTTTAAATTTCTTAATATATTTGTTATTCAATCCATAGGGTAGAATATTGCTAACTAAATAGTTAACTATATCCGCATACCAAGGTGTTTGGCATCCTTGAATAACATATAACTGTTCATTAGGAAATTTCTCATTTATATTTTCTTCAATAATAATATCATTCTTAATTCTAGACAAATGATCAATAATTTGGTTATCAGTTCCTTTTCTATCCACTATTTGAAAATCAAATTCTTGTAGAAGTAAAACCCATCTTATCAGTCTAGGTTTAGCATCCTTTTTTGACATTAAATATTTAATAGCGGAATGATCAGTATGAACTATGCATTTGGTACCAAGAAGATAAGGTCTAAATTTATCAAAGTCATACACTATAGCTAAAAGCTCTTTCTCAGTAGTAGTGTAATTTCTTTGAGTTTCAGTAAGAGTTTTACTAGCATAATATATAACTTTGAAAATTTTCTCATATTTTTGTCCCAATACAGATCCAATTGCAAAATCACTTGCATCGGACATTAATTCAAAAGTTTTATTCCAATTAGGTGCAATAATAATAGGTGCAGTTATTAATTTTTCTTTTAAAATATTGAAAGCATTAACACAGTCTTCATTAAATTCAAATTTAGCTTCTTTTTCCAATAAATGAAAAAGAGGTTTAGCAATTTTAGAAAAATCCTTTATATATCTTCTATAAAATCCAGCATGTCCCAGAAAACTTCTCACATCAGTAACAGTAGTAGGTGTTTGCAGTTCAGCAATAATTTTCACTTTTGCTTGATTAACTTCCATCCCTTTTTGTGAAATTTTGTGACCAAGGACAATGCCTTCTGTGACCATAAATTGACATTTTTCCCAGTTAAGAACTAAGTTTGTTTCTTCACATGTTTTCAGAACATTGGAAATATTTTCCAAACAAGATTCAAAAGAAGTTCCAAAAACTGAAAAATTGTCCATAAATATTTCAATTCCTTTGTCAATCAAATCACAAAATATTGACATCATACATCTTTGAAAAGTTGCAGGTGCATTACATAAACCGAAAGAAATTCTTCTAAATACAAATGTTTCATAAGGACTTGTAAATGTTGTTTTCTTTTGGTCCTCAGGAGTGACAGGTAATTGATGATAACCAGAATATCCAGAAATATGAGTGTCCAGCTAATTTATCAAGCATTTGATCCAAGAAAGGTAAAGAAAAATGATTCTTTCTAGTGGCGTTATTTAATTTTCGATAATCAATGCAAATTCTCCATCCAGTAACTTGTCTTGTAGGAATTAGTTCATTTTTATCATTAATAATGATAATTACTCCTCCTTTTTTCGGAACATAGTGAATAGGACTCACCCATTGACTATCCAAAATAGGATAAATAATTCTAACATCGAACCATTTTAAAATTTCTTTTTTAACAACCTCTTTCATTATAGGATTTAATCTTCTTTGAGGTTCAACAGTAGGTTTAAAATCTTCTTCCATTAAAATCCTATGCATACAGATGGAAGGGCAGGAGTGACAGGTAATTGATGATAACCAGAATATCCAGAAATATGAGTGTCCAGCTAATTTATCAAGCATTTGATCCAAGAAAGGTAAAGAAAAATGATTCTTTCTAGTGGCGTTATTTAATTTTCGATAATCAATGCAAATTCTCCATCCAAGTAACTTGTCTTGTAGGAATTAGTTCATTTTTATCATTAATAATGATAATTACTCCTCCTTTTTTCGGAACACAGTGAATAGGACTCACCCATTGACTATCCGAAATAGGATAAATAATTCTAACATCGAACCATTTTAAAATTTCTTTTTTAACAACCTCTTTCATTATAGGATTTAATCTTCTTTGAGGTTCAATAGTAGGTTTAAAATCTTCTTCCATTAAAATCCTATGCATACAGATGGAAGGGCTTATTCCTCTTATATCAGCAATAGTCCAACCAAAAGCTTTCTTATAATTCTTTAACACTCATATTAATTTTTCTTCTTGATCTAAGCTTAGTTTAGAAGAAATAATAATAGGTAAAATTAATGAATTTCCAAGAAAAGCATACTTTAAATGTGCAGATAACATTTTTAATTCCAATTCGGGGGCTTTTTTAATCGAGGGTAAAAGTATATCATTTTGAGTTATGTCCAAAATTTCCCAGTTATCTTTAATATAATGAGTTTCTTTCGATAATTCTTCTTCTTTTAGTTCTTCATTTTTGTCGGTTAATAATTCAATTTTTTCTTCAAAAATGACTTTACATTTTTCTTGATAATGTTTTTCAATTATATAATCAATAATATCCATTAGATAGCATTTTTCTTTGTCAGGGTACTTCATTGATTTAAGGACATTGAATTTAATCTATTGATCATTAACTCTCATAGTTAATTCTCCATTTTTCACATCAATCATAGCTCGTCCGGTAGGTAGAAAAGGTCTCCCTAAAATAATAGGTATTTCTTTATCTTCTTCCATATCAAGTACAATGAAATCCACGGGGAAAATAAATTTATCCACTTTAACAAGAACATCCTCTATAACTCCTTTAGGGTAAGTGATAGATCTATCAGCTAACTGAAGGGTTACCGTGGTGGGAGAAATCTCTCTTAAATTCAACCTTTGGAAAATAGAAAATGGCATGAGATTAATACTTGCTCCTAAATCACATAAAGCTTTTCCACAAAATTTTTCTCCAATAGCACAAGGTATAGTGAAACTTTCACGATCTTTAAGTTTTAGAGGTAATTTCTCTTGAATTATTGCACTACATTCTTCACTTAATGCAACAATTTCAAAAGCATCAGATTTTTGTTTCTTACTTAAAATATCCTTCATAAATTTTGCATAAGTTGGCATCTGTTCCAAAGCTTCAGCAAAAGGTATGTTAATGGTAAGTTTCCTAAAAATTATAAAGAACTTAGAAAAGTGTTGATCAAGCTTCTGCTGTTTTAGTCTTTGAGGAAAAGGTGGTGGTGGTTTTTCAACTTGCACATTAATAGGAATAACAATCTGATCTCTACTAGGAGAAGGAGTTTCTTTAGGTTTTTCAATCTCTTCAACCTCAATCTCATTTTCAATTTCATCCTGAATTCTTTCTTTTAATTCCTTTCCACTTCTAAGTTGTACAGCTTTAGCATGTTCATGTTCTTTTCCAGTTTCTTTTGGGTTGATTTCAACATTACTAGGAAGTGTTCCTGGAAGTCTGTAATTAATTAAATTAGCAATTTGTCCCATTTGATTCTCAATATTACAAATAGCAGTGTTTTGATTTTGTAATTGATTACTCAGTTGTAAAATTAATTCTTCTATAGATAACTTTTTTTGTTTATTATTAAATCTAGGAGGTTTATAGTTTGAGTTTACTTGATTGTTCCAATTTCCAATTGGATGAGATTGATTATTACCCCATTGTTGTTGTGAATTATTCCAGTTAAAATTAGGGTGATTTTTCCATCCAGGATTATAAAAATTTGAATAAGGGTTATTTTTACTGGCAATACCTTGTAAAGTTTCAATAGTTTGAGAATCTTCAATATTAGCAGAGTTGTTATGCGATATATTGATAGCAAAATTATATAATTTCTTAGATATTGCAGCCACTTATGAAGTTAAGATAGAAAAGGCTTCGTTATCATGAATACTTGGCAGTCTTTTAGGATTAACCCTTTCAGAAGGCCATTGAAAATTATTGTTAGCCATTTCTTCAATTAAAGTATAAGCTTCTTCAAATGATTTAGCCATTAAAGAACCTCCAGCAGTAGCATCAATAATTGATTTCAGTGATCCAATAAGTCCGTTATAAAATGTTTGAATAATTAACCAATCAGGTAAAACATGATGATGACAATTTCTTAATAGTTCTTTAAATCTTTCCCAAGTTTCATAAATTGTCTCCCCGTCAAATTGACTAAGCGAAGTAATATCATTTCTTAATTTAGCAGTTTTAGAAGGAGGAAAATATTTAGCAAGGAATTTTTGTGCCATTTCAGCCCATGTTTTAATAGAACCTGTTACTAATGAGTTCAGCCACATCTTTGCTTTATCTCTTAAAGAGAAAGGAAATAGTCTAAGTCTAACAACATCATCAGAAACATTGTTATATTTAAAGGTAGCACAAAGTTCTAAAAAACTAGCATGGTGTAAATTTGGATCCTCATTTGGTGTTCCCCCAAATTGATTATTTTGAACCATTTGAATAATAGACGGTTTAAGCTCAAAAGAATTAGCATCTACAGCAGGTATTTGAATACTAATATGAAGTTCATCAGTTGTAGGGTTAGCATAATCCCTTAATGGTTTGTAAACATTTTGTTCATTAATTTCAATTGGATTCTGTAAATTGTTATGTAAATTAGTCATCTCTTGATATTTTTGAATTTGTTTTCCTTTTTTAATTCTTCTTACAGTTCTTTCTAATTCAGAGTCTAGAGGTAAAAATCCTTTAGATCCTAAACTACGCATAAAAAGCAAATAAAAAGCAAAATAAAATAACAAGAAATAAAATCTCTTCTTTTTTTATTTTTGTTTTTATAAATGTTTTTGTATTTTATATTTTACATTTTAACAATAAAAGAAATAAATAAAATAAAAAAAATATTTAAAATATAAAACTTTGCCTCTCTGGCAACTGCACCAAAAACTTGACCCGACCGCAAATAACGCAGTAATTTATGCTTCCAAAAATATGTTATAGCCAATACTTTGACCCAAATAACAATAGCGGCTAGTGTATATACATATAATTTTATAGAAAATATTTTACACACTAGAGGTACTACGCAAGTATACGTATCGTTTCAAGTAATATAGGGCTTTAAATAAAGAACCCAGTATCGATCCCACGGGGAGGTTTATAGATTTTTAAATATTTTAATTTTATTTTTATGTATTTCTTTTAAAGTTATAAATTTAATATTTAATTTACTAAATGCAGTACTAAAATAATGAGTGATGTAAATAATAATAAGCAAACAACTTTCTTCCTTCTAATTAATCCAAGACTTTTTATATAATGTAATATTCATGGAGAATATAAATTTATGGTATTGTGCCAAATAGAAGCATTCCTATTATTTACCTTCGCTCGATAGTATAATGAATATTGACTAATCTATAGATCAGGTTTGAATGTATTGTTAGTAAAATGGGTTAATCTAGGCTCACACTACTAGATGTCAAAGGGTGGCTATGGTCGGCCCTACTAGTGACCCGTTCCCTTTTTATAAAACAAATTAAAATAATTTAATCTGTCAGTCTAAAAACTTATTAATTCTAAGCCCGTTGAATAATATTTTCCTATTTATTTGCACTTCACCTTGAATAACCCGCATAAGACCTTCGACTACTCAAGGATTCATGTGATATCTACTAGTTAAGAATTCATCTCCTTCTAGGTCTCAAAATTCTTCAACAGATTTTAACAACTTAAATGACCAATTTAAATAGTAAATTAAAATCCGGTATTAATATCATCACAATATTTAAATATATTTAGTTTTTAATTCTCCAACGAATTTTATATTATCTTATTTATCTTTTCATAATTGAAAGGAGAAAGTAAAGTAACTACTCAGAACACATTGAATTTAAATAACAAAACATATAAATAAAACTTTGAATCAAATTACAAATACTTATCTCAAGTGTTTCTCCAACTGAACCTCTGATTCCTACTGACTCCAAAGTGAAATAGACTTCAAAAGCACCAACTCTTCCAAACTCTCAATACAAACTCTAAATAAAATAAACTCATTAATTTATGAAGGAAAGTAAACTAAAAGTGTGGCCCTATATTTAAAATTTTCTCTCTGATTGGGGGCCTCTTTTTCTGTAGAAATGGCCTCCTATTTATAGGCTTCAAGGGTTGCCTAAAGCACCTCTTCAAAATGTGTCCAAGTTTAATGAATCTTCTAGAAACTGTGTCTGGCACCTAGGCACCGACATCTGGCGTCTAGGCGCCGGACTCCGCGTCCAATTCTTCGCACCTCTTCACTTTGTATCACACCTCTTCGTGATTCAAACCGTTTCTAAGCATCTAGATACAATGTATCACATGTCCTATAATCCAGGAATAATTGCCAATCTTCTAGAAGGTCCAATAACCACTCTAACAGTCAAAATAACTGCCCAATGTAGTTACAAAATCGTAACTGTTTTGGTATCGAGCTAGAACTTAGGTGCCGGATTCTGGCGCCTAGGCGCCAGACCCATTATTTTGGCAATTTTGTATTTTGGTTCCATTTTTGCTCATTTTTGCTCATTTTTGCTCATTTTTCATCCTTTTTCATCTTTTTTTCTTTTTGAACATCTTTACATCACCTGCATCCAAGAACACAAAAAAATACCTTTCATTAAAGCATAATATCCTTAAAATTTTAATAAAAATCAAGGCATAAAAATAGGTATTTTTTTCTTGGATCATATCCCTGGTGGATTTTCCTTTTTATCGTCAGTGAAGTTGTAGCAACACCCGCACTGGATTGTAACTCTTCCTTTCCCTTTCATCCACTTTCCCGGTTCGGAATAGGTCTTCTCCCTTAAGCGACCAGCTCGACCCATTTTTTGAAGCTCGATGATGCAGCCCACAAGCTGTTGCTGCTCATAATCTGAGAACAAATCCGTATGCAGTTCAAGGCCTTCCAGGACATTCCTCAGATTCTTTCAAAATATTCAAAGGTTTTCTTTTCAACTTTCTGCGGTCTCTCTAGCTCGTATTCTGGAATTATTTGCAATCGACGGGGTCTGGTAACGCACTGTGGGATGTATGGTTCAACCCCAGCACGCTCTCCTGCATGTCTCAGCTCTTCGGGGATAGTCTCTGTCAGGACATCATCCGGGGTTTCTTTCACAACAAGACTCTTCAGAATTGATACATCTGCATGGCATCGTGGCGCCGATTCTGTTTCTGCCCTTCTTGGGATTTCATTCATCTTTTCTATTCTTTTTGGAGTTGATCTCCTCTTCTCTGGTTCCTGACAAACCGGTTTCATAGAAGTATTTGCACTGACGGCAGCAACTGTATCTTCGTGTTGGTCAGCTGCTAGCTTGCTCAGCATCTTGTGAATGCGGCGGTTCTTGTTTCTTCATTGCGTAGGAGTGAGAGTAGCTCTTCTTACCTCTTGAACTTCTGTGGGCATGCAGCTGACAAGCCTGCCCTCTGCTGTAGCAACCACGGACTTGACTTTCTTTTCTGCTCCCGTTGCATGAGCGGCGTTTGCTTTTCTTTTCTTGCTGGTAGACTGCTGACTTGGGCCACCTAATTTCATCACTGTCTGGCTATGGAACTCTTCTCGGTCGATCGGGGTCCAATCAGTTTCCTCGTATTGTAACCCGGTCGGTGTGAAATCAGAGTCGATCTCAATCACGGCCCCATCCTTCATCTTCTCTTCAGCGAGTGCTAGACTCATGCCATTCTTAAAGGTCAGAACCAACCGCCCGTTCGACATTTCCCTGCAAAAAATAAGGAAAGGATCAGGGGCTGTACTAATAACGAGAACAATAAGAAAGACACTTATTAACGAAAAATTCTTATTCATTTCTTTCGAATTTAAACAAGAGTAGGAAAAGAGATGAGAAAAGATCAGGAGTAAGATTTGATTTAAAAGGAAGGTTCAAAACTTTATTATTATGGTTTCACATGTTTTCTTTTAATATATTTTTTGGTTAATGATTTTTATCATCCATTTTTTTGTTTTGGGTTCAGACACAGTTACAAATGATTACTCTACCCGTGCTTCTAGGAATGAGACTTTGCTTTTTAAAGTTCATCCTTCGAAACATCAGGTTACATAATACTTCTTCAAATATCATCCATTTATTGGAAGCATAGTCATTCTCCATGGCAATTCACGAGTTGGTAGGAACCTCCAGAGTAGACTGTCTCAACCACGAATGGCCCCTCCCAAGTCGGTTTAAATTTACCTCCTATCTTGCAGTGTGCAAGAACAGGTCTCCTGAGAACTAGGACCAAGGCACCGACTTTGAATGTCCTTGGGCAGACCAGTTTATCGTGGGCCTGGATCATCCTGACTTGATACAATTCCAAATTCTGCTGTGCTGAAAGTCGTTTTCCTTCCAAGCTTTCCAATTCTTCTAATCGTAGTTTGGCATTCTCTTTCGTAGTAATCTTGTTCGCAATTGCAATTCTGAGAGACGAAAGATGTACCTCCAAGGGCAAGATGGCCTCGGACCCATACACTAGAGCGTAGGGCGTAGACTGAGTAGGAGTTATGAAAGTCATTCTGTAGGCCCATAAGGCTTCTAACAACTTCTCGTGCCAATTTCTTTTGTTATCGTCCAAAGTTTTACTTAGAATTTGAACGAGAGTTTTATTAAAAGCCTCGGCCAAGCTGTTTGCTCTTGGGTAGTAGATCATTGAGTAGCGCCAATCAATCCCGTGCCTTCTGACAAAATTATTGATCTTCGTACTTCTGAACGCTGACCCGTTATCTGAGATAATTTTGCGTGGTACCCCAGAACGGTAGATGACTTGATTCTTGAAGAACTGTACCACGTGGTGTGCCTTCACCTCTCTGAGCGGTACTGCTTCTACCCACTTGGAAAAGTAATCTGTAGCTGCAAGAATGAAACGATGTTCTCTTGAAGAAGGTGGTTCTATCGGACCCACAATATCTGTGCCCCAACATTCAAATGGCCACAACGCGATTGTCGGGTGTAACACATTTGGAGGTTGATGTAGAACCACTCCATGCACTTGGCATTGGTGACAAATTTTTGCAACCTTCATGTAGTTGGTCATCATCGAGGGCCAGTAGTACCCTAGTCTCTTAATTTTCTTCTTCATCTTTGGACCCGACAGATGAACGAAACAAAGTCCTGAGTGCACCTCTTTGACAATTTTACGAGCCTCGGACCCGCTCAGGCACCTTAGCCACATCTGATCGAAAGACCTTCTATACAATGTATTATCTATTAATGCGTATGAAAAAATTCTTTTCTTAATCTGATAGGCTAATGACTTATCATCTGGTAGGTTTCCTGTTTGGAGGTAGTCTATTAATGGCTGCCGCCAATCTTCTATAGTTTTTGATACTGCTACAACTGGTTCTTCTTCTTTTTTGATTTGTGTATTGCGTCCATGTCGAGCTGTGAGAGGACCTGTCGTCCCTGAACTGACATTTCGACTGATTCATCCTGTAAGCCGGTAAACTCTTTTGCAAGGCGGGCTAGCGCGTCTGTAAGAGCGTTTTCTCTTCTGGGAATCTTGTAGATCGTTACATTCGAAATCTTCTCCAACAACTTCATGGCATACTGAAAGTACTGCTCGAGTCTTGGTTTCAGAATTTTGTACTGTCCTGCAACCTGTTGTATGATCAACTGAGAATCTTCGTAGATGTTGATGTCTGTTATCCACATCTAAATGGTTAATTCTAGTCCAGTTATAAGGGCTTCGTATTCTGCTTTGCTGTTTGTACACGGTTCTGTTAGGTGGTAGGAGTATCTTAACATCCCCCACTCCGGAGTTATAAAGATTAGTCTGAATCCTGCCTTACCGGGCACTATCGTTTGCAATTCTTTGTCCTTCTGTGCTGAGGATGCTCTGTCGAAGTACAGTTCCCAACGCTGGTCATTAGGGTCTTCTAAGCTCATTATCTGCTCATCTGGTAAGTCGTCGTTAAGAGGCAATTCTGCCTGCAAAGGGTGCGCTGCAAGGAAGTCTGCTAGGACTTGTCCATTTACGACACGAAGAGGAACGAAAGTTATATCGAATTGCAATAGTATCATTGACCACCTGGAAAGTCTGCCGGAAAGCGTCGATCGGGTCATCAAATATTGCAATGGATTAAACTTCAAAATAAGGTTGACCTTATGAGAAAGCATGTAATGCCTGAGCTTTTGGGCAGCAAAGACCAGGGCCAAACAATGCTTCTCAATCGAAGGATACTTCATCTCAGTCAGAATCAGACGACGACTCAGGTAGTAGAGAGCGTTTTCTTTTCCCTCGTCATTGACCTGGGCTAGCAGGGCTCCAAGGGAGTCGTCTAAAACCACGGTATAAAGTATCAACGGTCGACCCGATACTGGGGCTGCTAAGACAGGAGTGTCATTAGCTATTGCTTGATGTCATCAAAGGCATGTTGACATTTGTACTCCCAAGTGAACTTGGCATCCTTCTTAACCAAAGCAGAAAAAAGGCTGACACCTACCTGACAAATTTGAAATAAAGCGTCGAGAATATGCCAACTTCTCTTGAAAGGATCATAGTTGTTTCAAAGTTTTGGGAGGCGGCATTTCTAAGATAGCTTTAATCTTCTCCGAATCGATTTCAATTCCATGATGTCGGACAACAAATCCTAAGAATTTGCCGGAGGTACATTTCAAGGGATTCATCTTAAGGTTAAATTGCCTCAATCGCTCGAAAACAATTCTCAAATCATACAAGTGATCTTCCTTCAGTTTGCTTTTGATGACCACATCATCCACATAGCAATCGACTTGGTCATGAATGAGATCATAAAAAATCCTCATCATTGCTCATTGGTATGTTGCTCCTGCGTTCTTCAATCCGAAGGGCATCACTGTGTAGCAGTACACTTCGATTGGCGTTCTGAAGGCTATGAGTTTCTCATCTTTCGGTGTGATCTTTATCTGATTGTATCCTGACGATCCATCCATAAAAGAGAAGACCTCGTGCGTCGAAGCGATTTCGATCATTAATTCTAGAATCGGTAGCGGGAACTCATTCTTTGGGCATGCTTTATTCAAATCTCTGAAATCCATACAGATTCTGATTTGACCATTCTTCTTTTTGACTGGTATCACATTGGCTATCCAAGTCGGGTATTGTTCTTCACGGACAAATTTAGCGTCGATGAGCTTCTTAACTTCAGCTATTACTTGTTGTTTGATCTCTAGACGCATTCTTCTGGGAGCTTGCTGACTAGGATGGCAGCGTGATCCACTCCTAGCTTGTGAATTACGACTTCTGGAGCTAATCCTGGCATTTCATCGTAACTCCAAGCAAAACAGTCCTTGAATTCCATTAGTAGCTTGATTATTTCTTCAGAGTCTTCTTTATTGAGTAAGGAGCTAACAATGGTCAGCCTGGGCTCTTTGCTAGTACCTAAGTTAACTTCCATTAACTCGTCTATTATAGATTTAATTCCCTCTTCAAATTCTGGCGGAGCGTCTCCAATCGACAGATCTTTGAGATCGTCTGAAGCTTCCAAGTAGACTTCATCAGGCTCGCAAGTGACAACCAAGCAAAATCCCGTATCATCAACTGATCCTATTGTGCCAAATCCAAGGCCATGCTTTGAATTGGGCAGACGACTGGCATTTTTCCATAATTTTTCAAAGTGCTGTGATTGACCTTTTGTCCACTGTTTAGGTAAAATACCACGCTGAATTAAATTTTGAACACAGGGAGAATACCAGTCAAAAGGTAATTCCATTAATTCAGAAGAAGTAACATCTTCAAATTGTACATCATTTTCAGTTTTGGAAGAAGAAACACCACGGTAGAACTTGATTGGCCTAGCACTACCACCATGCACTTCCTTGACCACCATACCCTCAATCTTACTAGGATAGATCGGGTCAGGGTCATAGTATGTACACAACGGTTTATCTTCTCGTACATTGATTTGTATTCTTCATTCTTTTCATCTTCAAGAGAGAACTTGAACTGGGGTTTCTTTTGATTTATTGTTGCTGCTTCTTTCTTGGTTTCTTCTTCTTCGGAACTGTTCTCCCAATCAACATCAATGACTGGTTTCTTCTGTTCAACTGTTCCACAGTTTCTTCCTTGACATCATCCCCGGCCTTGACCTCGGGTGCGAGCTCTAGAGAAAACTTCACCATCTCGCCGTAAGGGAGTGGTGAGTAACTGTTGAACAAGAATTTCAGGCTCTTCGTGGTCTTAAACTCTTCTTTCTTCATTCAGTATGGCATTTCTGGTGAAGATTGTTTTCTTCGGAGGCATGTAGTAGGCTGCATCTTCGTGAATTCCAATCTCGTGTACGGAAAAATGTTGCAAGTCTCCTTTGATGCACTGTTCTCCCCCTCCTTCATAATACTTTATGCATTAGTGTAAAGATGACGGTACCGTCCGGTTTTCATGGATCCACGACCGACCCAGTAGAGCGTTGAATGATGTCTCAGAATTTTGTCGTTGTCTTTGCTAAATCACCGATCTTCATTAATAGCGTTATCGATCCAAGGGCTCTTTCTCCCTTCTGATTGAATCCTCTTAGTAACATCTTTTCTGCTTCAAGGTCGCGAGCTTCAATTTCCAAATATGCTAACGTTCGAAGGTTCATTATGTTGATCGATGCTCCTGGATCAACTAACACTCTGGAGAGCGTAAACTTTCCAATAGTAACTGAGACGTACAATAGTTGATTGTGATTTGCTGTTCCAAGTAGTAGGTCGTTGTCCGTGAAGGTAACACCACGCTGTTCTTTCAACGAGTAAACCTCGTCTAAGGAATTACTGTCCATTTGAGTTAAGCAAATTTTTGGATCAAGTAAAGCCTTGATCAGAGTTTCCCTCATCTCCTTTGACAGGATCAGAGCATCGTAGATTCTCACTTTGGCTGGTAGCTTCCTAAGATGGGCTAGCACGTTATAATCCACTTTATTACCATATTCTTCATTGTCTTCCCGAGCGGGCAATTCTTCTGCTGGGGTTGGCTCTTCCTGAGCAACCACCTACTTTCCTTTATCCTTTGGACCCATTCTCGGGGTTAAACTTTTCCACTTCTTAGATTGACTTCTGTTATCTCTTCTGCATCTGATGCTGGATATCTCGGTGTCTCCTCTTGAATCAGAACGACTCGCTCTTCTGCAGTTGCTTCAGAATCTGATAGCTCTAATTCTATCGTGATTGGAGCTCCTCGGAATTCATAAATGGACTCATCACTCATCGAACTTTCGTAGCCATCCTTGTGAATGCCTTCTCCTTCGTCGTAGTCATCGAGGTTTTGTATGATTTGAGAATCATTATTCATTTCGAAATCGAGATCAAAATTAGGTTGGTAATCGTTAGTTACGTAATCGTTAGAAATAGTAAAAACGTAGCCAACACCAATGCTCTTATCATTATAAGATCCCGCCAGGGCGAGCAAATAATCATACAGAGTCAGAGGTCCGAGGGGTTTCTCCCCCGAATCAGAAACAACCATCCTAGGAAAAGCAGCCCCTATTCTACCCTTCAGAGCCTCAGTCTTCTCTTCTTCCATGATCTTCTCCTCCTTCTGGGACGGTTCTTCGATCGCAAGCGATAGTGCCGGCTTAGCGGGTTCCAAACTCTGAGTTGAAGCGCGCACCGTCCCAAAATTTTCTTTGAAGACCTCTTCTAGATAGTACTCCATCCATCATCGGTCGTGTACGGGTCTATCGGACCAGCAAGATCTGTTGAAATAACATTGACGGAACCTCCTTTTTGGGGCTTCTTCACATATTCCTTCGGGATCGTTATGTTCCCTCTCCGGAGATTATCCTCGAGCCAATTTTTGAAGGTGAAGCAGTCCTCAATCTTGTGTCCGAGCATCCTATGGTAGGGACAGTAGTTCAAATGATCCTTCTTGTTGACTTCTTCTGGTCTTCTGGGCTCTGGCAACTGAAAGTCGGGCGTCTTCATCAAACTGTGAAACATCTATTGACCTCACTTTTGTAAAGGTCATTTTTAAATAAAGAAATCTATTAACATTGACTTTCTAAAGCTAATATTTCTCTATAAAACTCTCTGAAAATCATTCGAGGACGTTCCTCTTGTCAAATGATGAATTTTGACTATAAACATGCCATACTTCCGAGTTACTTTTGAGCCTCTCGTAGCCAAAGTAACAGATACTTAAAAAAACATTCTGAGACTCACAAAGCCTTTCAGAATAATCAAAAATGGCCCCAAACACTTTTGTTTGACTCTAAATTTCTTCCTAAACCACCTCGGGGCTTTAAATCATAGTTCTGACCAAAATCCCAACTTTACACCAAAATGACCAAAATGCCCTTTATGGCCAAAAATTTTCAAAATTACAAAAATTCCCATAAAATCTCATAAACTCCAAAATATTATCCACATCATTTTATTCAACTATCACTTACATTTTTTTTGTTAATTTAACCCAACTTGATTGAAAAACCCCAAATTGACCTATAAATCAATTAAATAACCTAACCCATCCAAAACAATACTTAATGTCACCCAATTTTCCCCAAATTTGTTTTAAATCCTTCATAATATTCCCATGAACAAAAATATACATTAAGTTGACCCTAATTTAATCCCAAACACTTTCTAAAAATATTCAAACTCTAAAAATCCAAATTTTCTTAATTAATTTAATAAACTCAAAGTGTCCAAAACAAACTCAAAACTTCCCCATTTTCTCCAAAATAAATTTTAAAATCTTCCTAATATTCCCACAAACAAAACCTTAACTTACTATTTCCAATATTTGAACTTAAAGCTTCACCAAAGTCCCACTTTAATCCAAAATTAACCCAATTTAACCTATTATAATAAAAAAAGCCAAATTACATCCTAAATTGACAAAATCATTAAAGATATGACCAAATCAACCATGACAAGGTTGGAAATGCACATTTAACATTTCTAAACTCAAATTGTCAAACCCAAGTCAACTTGAGTCAACTTGGGTCAACCTGGGTCAACTTGGGTCAACCAGGGCCAAAATGCCTAATTTTGAACCAAAAATGATAAAATTAAAGATTAATCAAATAATTAATTTCAAATCATTTTGATTAATTAATTGATTAATAAAATAACATTTGATGTTTTAATTAATTTTAAAATTAGTTAAGCTAAAATATAATTAAAAAGGGTTAAAATATGACAAATTCTAACCTTTAAATCCATAAATGACAAATATTAATCAAATAATTAATCTCAAATTAATTAATTGATTATTAAAATAAATATTCAAAATTTTAATTAAATTTTAATTAATTAAAATACAAGGGTTTAAAGAAAACATAAAATTAAACCTTTAACTTAAAAAAGAAAAATTATTAATCAAATAATTAATTAAAATTTATTTTAATTAATAAGTTGATTAATAAAATAATTTCCAACCATTTTTAATTAATAACATATTTAATTACAGTGGAAATTAAATTAAAAAGGACATAAAGGGAAATTTTTACATATAACATCATGTGTGATATAAAAATTCTCATAATAAATTTTAAATCAAATTAAATTATGAAGGGTTATTTAATAGGTTCCCCATAACCCATTAGACCTCACATAAGACACATTGACACATGATAGACTCGTGAACCATCATGGTTAACCATGAGTTAAACCAAATTATGACATTTTTTTGAAGTGGCACTTTCCTTTCCATTTCAAAGAGTGAATCACCCATTCCATGGGATGATGTGGCTGGCCAACACCAAAGCATATCCCCCACCTCCTTGGCCATCCAATAAAAGAGGAACAAAGCATAAACTCCACTTTGCGCCAAGGTTAAACACCATGATGAGTCTTTACGCATTGAATGAGTAGGCTAGTTTATGTGGCATTCTGTTCTTATAACCATTGAATGAACACATGATGACTCACTTAGGGGGACTGAATTACAGCTTTGTGCCAATCTCTACACCTCCCTAATGAGCCAATAGCACTAGGCCACCATTTGAATTCAATCCTTACTATGGTTGAGCATATGATGGAAATGCTTGGAATCTTACAATTCCCTTATCTCCTCAGCTAAATTTTATCCTCAAAGCATTAATGAGCCTGATAACACCTTCCCTAGATCAAGCCAAGACAAGCCAAATTCAGCCATGGCCATTACCATGGATATAAATAGCTCAAACCCAAGCCATGGAAAAAAGGAGAAACCAAGCTAAGAGACACCCAACCACTGCCCAAATCCCCTTGCTCTCAACAGCAAAAATCTCCATTAGGATATTAGTGATTGAAGCCACATCAAATCCAGCTCCTAAACAGTCCTAAAACTCCACTAAACCAGCTCAAACAGGCTAACCCGAGAGCCCAAAATCAGGTGAGGAAATCAAATTTCAAACTCCCTATACACTTCTCAAATCTAGAAACTCCTAACACCAAAGTTTCTCCTCATGACCTAAGCAATTGAACCCCATCAAAATTAGGCCATTAAACCCACTTAAATCCCTTAATTTAGGTCAACCCGAGAGCCTAAAACAAGCCTAAACTAGGAAAAAATTAAGTTCTGAAACCAACCCTACCAAATCCTGAAATTAACCACTCCAAAACTTTCTAGAAATCAAACAAAGAAGATCCCAATCGAAATCAAGCTTTCCCATAGCCTCTAACCTAGAATTAGATCAAGCCCTCTCAAGCCAAGACACTTCGAGGACAAAATCATACCTAGGCCTAATTTCATTCCAAATTCGGGTCAGATGCAGCTTGTCGAAGTCCAGACGAAGCTTCCCGACCAATCAAACCAAGTTTAAATCCATTGAAACTAAGGTATGGATTTCTGGTTTAATGGCAATTCAGCTTTGACACTTTGTTAAAAACATTGTTTCAAAACTGCCACATATCCGTATGGATATGATCGTCTGCTCAAGACGAAGGTGTAGGAACAAACCTCGCTCGATTTCATCAAGAATCGAGCGAGATATTGTCCCTAAACCATGGATGGTCTACGAGATGATGCGCGAGGAAGACGATGATCCACCGCCGTCCGATCTTCTATTTGAATAATGGATGGCCGAGATCATTTCCTATCTGATCCGTTGTATGGACCCCCACAGCGGATCAGCCGCGTTTCGATGGATCCGAGGACACGCGTCCTCACCAGGGAATTAAGGTTTCAATTGGATTTATTTAAATCCACTGAAACCTTAAAATAATCAAAATTCCATATCTTTTTTAAATAAAAATCACAAAAATAAAAGAAAAATACCCCTGTGTTCAGGACAGTGAGTACTACAATGTGGAATTGGAAATTTTAATTTTTAATTTATATTTAATTTTTAATTAATTAAATACTCCTCAGAGTATTTTAATTATTAAAAATTATTTATAAGTTAGAAAATTATAAAATTTTCACAAAATGATCTTTATATCATTTTACATATTCCTTGATTTTTCCATGACTAGGGAAGTTGTCTATGATATCATTTTCTAACTTCCATTATATTTTGTGATTATTTTTAATAATAATTATAAAAATGGAAAAATAAGAAAATAAAAACCCAAAATCAGTTAAGAAGCTAAGGGACACAAATATACATTTCAAGATGATAAATTTTAGCCTGTTTAAAATATAATTTAATTTATGGCTAAAATTTAAAGTTAATAAAAAAGAAAGCTTCATTAATTACGTTTAATCATTTTAAACTTAGTGAATACTTTAAACTCTAATCATATAGGGTTTAAAATAAGTTTTAATTAGGTTTAGGTAAACTTTAAACTTAATTAACCATAATTAAGCCTTAAAAACATTAGGTTTAATAATAAACAAACATTAATTAGTTTTAAAAACATATTTAACGCTAATTAATCACCATTAAACCCTAAACTAAGTTAAACCCTTATTAAACCTAGTTAACTTACTTAAACCTTACTTACATTAGGTTTAAGCATAATTAAACCCTAAACTAGGTTTAACCCTTATTAAACCTAGTTAACTTACTTAAACCTTACTTACATTAGGTTTAAGCATCATTAAACCCTAAACTAGGTTTAACCCTTCTTAAACCTAGTTAAATTACTTAAACCTTACTTACATTAGGTTTAAGCATCATTAAACCCTAAAACTAGGTTTAACCCTTATTAAACCTAGTTAACTCACTTAAACCTTACTTAAATTAGGTTTGACAACAATTAAATACTAACTAAGTTTAACTTACATTAAACATACATAATCAACTTAAACCTTAATTAAATTTGGTTTAAATAATAATTAAACCTTAATTAGATTAGGTTTAATTAACCTTTAACTAAATGAACTTAACTCAAATTAAGTTCATTTAATAAAACTAAATATTAATTAGATTAGGTTTAATTAACCTTTAACTAAATGAATTTAATCCAAACTAAGTTCATTTAATTAAACTATACCTTAATCAAATTAGGTTTAATTAACCTTTAACTAAATAAGCTTAATCCAAATAAAGTTCATTTAATTAAACTAAACCTTAATTAAACTAGGTTTAATTAACCATAAATCATTAGACTTAACACATATTATGTCTAATTAACTAATTAAACCTAACCTAAACTAGGTTTAATTAACCATAAATCATTAGACTTAACCCATATTAAGTCTAATTAACCAATTAAACCTAACCTAAACTAGGTTTAATTAACCTTAAACCATTAGACTTAACCCATATTAAGTCTAATTAACAAATTAAGCCTAACTTAAATTAGGTTTAATTAACCTTAAACCATTAGAGTTAACCCATATTAAGTCTAATTAACCAATTAAACCTAACCTAAACTAGGTTTAATTAACCTTAAACCATTAGACTTAACCCATATTAAGTTTAATTAACTAATTAAACCTAACTTAAACTAGGTTTAATTAACCTTAAACCATTAGACTTAACCCATATTAAGTCTAATTAACCAATTAAACTAAATCTTAATTAAACTAGGTTTAATTAACCTTAAACCATTAGACTTAACCCATATTAAATCTAATTAACTAATTAAATCTAACTTAAACTAGGTTTAATTAAACTTAAACCATTAGACTTAACCCATCTTAAGTCTAATTAACCAATTAAACCTAACCTAAACTAGGTTTAATTAACCTTAAACCATTAGACTTAACCCATATTAAGTCTAATTAACTAATTAAACCTAACTTAAACTTGGTTTAATTAACCTTAAACCATTAGACTTAACCCATATTAATTCTTATTAACCAATTAAACTAAACCTTAATTAAATTAGGTTTAATTAACCTTAAACCTTTAGACTTAACCCATATTAAGTCTAATTAACCAATTAAACCTAACCTAAACTAGGTTTAATTAACCTCAAACCATTAGATTTAACCCATATTAAGTCTAATTAACCAATTAAACCTAACCTAAACTAGGTTTAGTTAACCTTAAACCATTAGACTTAACCCATATTAAGTCTAATTAACTAATTAAACCTAACTTAAACTAGGTTTAATTAACCTTAAACCATTAGACTTAACCCATATTAAGTCTAATTAACCAATTAAACTAAACCTTAATTAAATTAGGTTTAATTAACCTTAAACCATTAGACTTAACCCATATTAAGTCTAATTAACCAAATAAACCTAACCTAAACTAGGTTTAATTAACCTTAAACCATTAGACTTAACCCATATTAAGTTTAATTAATCTATTAAACCTGACTCAAATTGAAACCAAACTTAAGATCAACCCACATTGAACTTAAGTCAAAACTAAACTTAGGTCCAACATGACACAAACCTAAGTTAACCTACACCTAACTTAAGCTCAACCCATATTGACCTTAAGTCAAAACTAAACTTAGGTCCAACATAACACAAACCTAAGTTAACCTATACCAAACCTAACTTCAACTCACATAAGTACAAACTTAACTTAAGTTCAATCCAACTTGAACTTCGATACAATCTTAACTTAGGTTCAACCCAACTTGAACCAAAGTACAATCTTAACTTAGGTTCAACCAAAATTAAACCCAAGTACAAACTTAACTTAAGTTCAACCTAACTTCGAACCCAAGTACAAACTTAACTTAGAGTTCAACCTAACTTGAACCCAAGTACAAACTTAACTTAGGTTCAATCCAACTTGAACTTAGATACAACCTTAACTTAGGTTCAACCTAACTTGAACCAAAGTACAAACTTAACTTAGGTTCAACCCAACTTGAACCCAAATACAAACTTAAATTAAGTTTAACCTAACTTAAACTCAAGTACAAACTTAAAACCCAAATATGAACTTAAACTTTTAAGTAAATTTAAATTCTAAACAAGTATGATACACTAGACTTGATTAGTTAAGATTTATTGAAATAAATCTTGGTTAAATTAAAAATAGACTTAATTAAAACTTAAACCTTACCTAAAAATGCTTAGATGGTCAATAATTTTAATTAATTATAATTTAATTAGACTTAATTAACCTTTAAGTATTATTTAAACAAGGTTTAAAACTTAATTATGTTTATTCCAATTAAACCTTAATACATAGACTTATTTAAAATTTAATTCTTACTTAAGGAATACTCAGATGGTCGATAATTTTAATTAGGTCTTATTTAATTAGACTTAATTAACCTCTGAGTATTATTTAAACAAGGCTTAAAACTTAATTAAGTTAACTCAAATTAAAATAGACATGAATTGAAGTTAATTCAATCTAAATCTTAATTTAAATTTAAATAAAACATAAATTTAAACTAAATGATAATTAATCAACATTCAACAAAACTTCCAAATTCAGCTTCAATCACAATCAAACTAAAATTAATATTATAAATATGACATTATGATTTCCTTTACATGTTTAGATGTGCTAACTCTGTTTTGCAGGATAACTAAAATGAGATGACGACATTAATTTCATTTAGATTTCTTTTACATGTTATAGGATGTGCTAATTCTGTTTTGTAGGACGCCGACGACGGAACATTGCAACAAAACTAAAACTGTTAGGATAGTCATAACAAAAATTATATCTTTGGAACAAATGACGTTAACAAAACAAAACAAAACAAAACAAAACAAAAATGACAAACAAAAGACAAAACAAAACAATGCAACAATACAAAACCTAGGATAGTCATGGAACATAACACAACAATGACAACAAAATTGACATGACAAAATAATATTCAGGAGTGATAGTGGGTACATCTCTCCTTAAAAAAAAATTTAGATAACAAATGATTGATATTAATCAGAAGTTTTCTTAAACAATTAAAAATTGTTTAAGATGTAATTAACTATTAAAGCTTGCTTTTATAGGAGATCTAAAAGAATCCACAATAGAAATCTCTGGTTTTCCATGATTTTCTTTATATGAAAATTCTAGGATATATTATTCTAGGATATTCTTCTATAAGGATTGTCATAAACATCATTTTCTACTATTAGCCCTAAATTACTCAAATCTTTTATGGGATTTATAGGAATAAAATTAGGCTAATATTAGATGGCGACTCCTCAATATCGACATTCCACACCAATCTCTTCCCGTTGTCACCAAGAGATTTTGTGGCGACTCCGCTGGGGAAAATCTTACTTCTCATCTTTTATCATCATTTGTTTTCATTTCATATTTTAAAATAAGTTCCCAATTTATAAATAAGTCAATAATATTCGTTTTTCTTGAAATTTAAGAAAAATCACGATGGATTCTCTGAATTCAATCTTTTTCTTATTTTCAAGACTTTGACATACCAATTGAGGAAAATCCTTCCTTTTATCAAAATGATTATGGATTGTTTAGTGAAACAGAATTCATATTAGATAATCCATATCAAACTGATACACAATCTTTTCAAGAATTTGACTTACAACCTTATGAAGATTTTCTGAATTTTACATAAAATTTGCCTGAATATATACCTGAAGAACCTAATACCCTTGAAGAAATGAAGAGACAAGTTGATAGGAAAGGAAAACAAGTTTACAAGGAAGATGATGCTCTACCATCATCTATGTATGAGATTGGATCTTGTTCAAAGAATATTCATAAAACTCCTTCATTCAAAAGAAAGAAATAGTGGAATGAAAATGATAATTTTGAAACACTTGAATTTCAACAGAATATTTTTGGAAACCCTTCCTTTTTAGAAGAAAATCCATATATTCACATTCCTGTTGAATACACGGATAATTCCTTTCAACCTAAAAACTCTCCTTCGTTTCGTGCTATATATTCGGTGTTTAAAAGGTTAGCACGAAAAGATAGATGTTCACTATCTAAATTATTAAACAAAATGGGTTGTGCAGTCTCCAACACCATGAAAAGGAGAATTTTAGCGATGGAAAATCCTAACCATCAAGAAACTGACTATCAATTTCGAACTGATAAACATTGTGTTCGAGTGCCAGTAAAATTTTGATTGGGCCCTAGAATAAAAGATGTGGTAGTCACAAACGACAAAGCTAGATATGATGAATTGATGTTAGGAGCAGAAGATACAACTGCTAAAATGTCGGATTTGGTCCAAATGCTACAAAAAGCAAACTATCCTTACACAGGTTACGATACACCACCTGAAAATTCTCGTCCTCTACTTAAAAATAATGTATGGAGACGAAAATCATCTAAGAGAAATTCAGATACCACCAACACTCCTATGAATAGTTCACAAGAAGAAACTTGCAAAAAACTTTCTACAAAATCATTTGAGGAAAGATTGAAGAAATTAAAAAATGATATAAAACAACTTTCAGAGCAAAGGAAGAAAGATGCTTCCGATAGTTCCAATGAGAATGTTGCCAGTGTTAACATGGTAGAAACACGATCTACTTCCATAATACGAGAATCAATTGAAGAGGAGGCAACCAATGAATTGCGAGCAGTGATACGACAACGTGATGAACAAATTAGTCGTCTTGAACAAAAAATGGAAGAATTGGTAGCAACTCTACAAAATCCACCAACGAACCCATCTCCGACCATATCGAAATCATCGGACCGGAGGTTATTCATATCCTTGAAAATAAAGAAGAACCAATAGATATTGAGGAAAGCACTCAGAAGAAAAAGAATTCTCCTCATAATGAAATTCCAAAAAAGGATATTGCAAAATTAGTAGAACAAAAATTTAAAGAAACAATGGCTCAAGTGAAAGTTGGAGCAGTAACTCCAAAGGGTAGACCATACCCAGAGGAATTTGATTCTGTTCAGTACCCTAAAGGCTTTGTTCCTCCTGTCTTTAAAATGTTTGATGGAACGGGTAACCCCCGATAACACCTAGCACATTTTAGAGCAAGCTGCTGTAATGCTAAGTGATGCTCTCCTATTTCGACAATTTGTTAACAGTCTCACAGGAGTTGCCTTCGACAGGTATGCAGAACTTCTCAATGGATCTGTCAAAACCTTTGTGGAACTTGAAAGCCTCTTTATTCAACATTTTGCAGGAGCACAACATCACACCACTGTTGGTGATTTGGTGGTAGAAAAACAAAAACCAGGAGAAAGCTTAGTAGATTATTTTTTACGCTGGAGAAATCTCAGCATGAAATGTGAACCACAACTACAAGAGCAACACGCTGTTGGAATATTGCTTAAAAATATCCATGGTCCTATAGCTTTTATGCTCAAAGGATTCACGATAAAGACATTTGAAAAACTACTGAGTAAAGCTGCTAATCTCCAAGAAGAAGCAAAGCAGATGAGTGTAACAGAGAAAACTGAAATGATAAAAACTATCAAAACATTTGAAAAGAAACCTGGAAATGTTGTAGAAAAAGGTAAACAGGTGATGCAGATTCAACAAGAACAAAAGAAACAACAGCGGCAAAATCCTTCGACATCACAGACATCACCTCAATTACAACTTCAACAACCAATCCCAGTACCAACAGAAAAGAAAACAATGGCTGAAAGAATGAATAAATAATATTCATTTAAAACAGAAGCTGTTAGTAAAATTTTTCGTAGTCTGCTTAAAATGCCCGAATTTAAGCTACCAGAAGCTAAAAGGTTAGTAGAAATTGACATGAAAGACAATCCTAATTACTGTCCTTATCACAGAATGCTTGGACGTAAAATTGAAGACTGTTTTGTCTTCAAAGACTGGTTGGAGCGTAATTTTAAAGACAGAAACATAATAATCCCGAAAGAATATTTGAAAAAACCTGAAAAAGGATCAGTCAATATGATTTCGATAGAGAAACTCAATCCTGAAAACAAAGACAGTACTTCTGAAGAGATCTTTGCTAAATATCAAATCATAAAATTTCCCAAGAAGGAAATGAAAAAGAAAATCAAGAAATCGAAAAAGATCAAAAGTCTTCCAGATTTAGGGGCTGCAACTCCTTTTGTACCTTCTAATTCATTTCCCTCTTGTACTAGGATAGTTATATCGGCTGAAGGATGAAAAATCCTCAAACCGATAACTTTGTATGACTTCCTTTTTACTACCATGAATAATAACAATCCTAGTTTTACTTATATTTTATCTACTTTAGGCGATGTTTCTGAGAATAATCATTTGAATTCTAACCCTATAGACGATACTCAAATCGTATATGATCAATCTAAAGATATCCAAAATAATGAAAATACATATGAAAAGTTTGATAACGACAAAGATGAAAATGACATTGCTACACTTCAACTACAAGGAACTCCGATTTCCATAGAATTGGAATTCTCGGAATCAGAAACTAAATAGTCGGATAATCAACTTGAAGAAATAATTGAAATTAATTTGAGGAGTGGAAAAATCTTACCTCCTAGGATGACTCCACAAGAAAAAGAAAAACAAATTATCACATCGAAAAAGATCATTCCCCCAATACATCCCCAACTCCCTGAATGAAGTAAGGATGATCTTCATAACAAAGTGGATTATAACGTACTAGCTCGTTTGAGAAAATTACCTGTGAAGTTAAGCATCTATGAAACTCTCATACTTTCGAAAGAAATGAGAGAATCATTAATAAAGGCCCTTTCAGATCCAGATATCTGCTTAACTTAACTTGCTAGTATTACCCAAAATGAAGCTTACCCATTAGAGGAATCAACGAAGATTACCTTCTCTGACAACGACTTGTTGCTCGAAACGACTGAACACAATCGTCCACTATACATTACAGTGAACATAAACAATACAATACTTTCAAGAGTTCTTATTGACCCATGTGCTTCAATCAACATTATGAATTTGAGAACTCTTGCATACTTAGACATTGATGCCTCTCAACTATCAAGGGATACAATGATGTTACAAGGATTCAATCAGCAAGGAGAACATGCTCTTGGATCAATAACATTACTCTTAAAAATAACCGACTTGGCAACAACAGCAAAATTTCATATTATTGATTCAGAAACCTCTTTTAATGCCTTACTTGGCAGACCATGGCTTCATGAGTATAAAATGGTTCCTTCTTCCCTACATCAATGTATAAAATATTTACGAAAAGGACAAGAATGTCGTATTATAGGAGATTTGCAACCATTTTCAATCCATGAAATCGGTATACATGAAGATGCAGCATATTATGCTCCTATAAATAAAACAATGACCTCCGAAGAAACAATGGTGGATGTGGAAGAAAAGAACAAAGAAAATAAAATAAATGAAAAGAATTCTTCTTCAATTAAGACAAGAGGAACTAATTCCCGTCAAACTCATACTCGAGGACGAGGACGAGGGAAAGAAGATCCGATTGTCACAATGAAGAAACCACTGAAATTCAAAATCCACTTGGACTCTGAAGAAGAAACGACATCTGTGATTGCGAAGAAACCTCAGTTCAAAATATCTTTGGAAGAAGAAGATAAAGAAAAATAATTTGAATCTATGTATGACAAAATCAATCATTATATAAATTCTATGACTTTGACTCCAATCTCCACTGCTAAGATTGAGAATCTAATAGTCAAAGAAGTATGTAATGATGACAAAAAACCAATTAAGTTTAGACTTGGCTCTGCTTCCTCTTGTACTAAAAATGATGTAAAAATAGAAGATGAAAATCTTCCACAATCAATGAAAATTCCTTTTGAGTTGTATTCTCCTTGGGCACAAAAATTTATTCAAAATAGTTTAATGCTCAAACAATGGTCTTTACAACAACCACATTTCATTGAACAAATGTGGAATAATAATAAACGAAATTCTAACTCCAAAGAAGGTATTGGATTTGGAACTTTAGGACCATTAGATGACACAAAATTTTGTCTGACCATCACTGAAGAATACGATTCTGAATCATTACCTGATCTTCCAATTGAAGATGCTCCTCCAGAATTGAAAGAAGAAATTAAATCGACAATTGTTGAATTAAAAGAAATAAATTTAGGAACTGATGAAAATCCAAAACCTACTTTTATTAGTTCATTCCTTAATGATGAGAAAGCAAAAGACATAACTCAACTGTTGATAGAATATAAAGACTGTTTTGCTTGGACTTACGACGAGATACCTGGTTTGTCTCCGTAAGTCGCAGTCCATAAACTCGGGATAAATCAAATCACAATCCCAGTTAAACAAGCTCTGAGGAGAATGCGTGTTGAAATAGAGCAACAAGTCATTGCAGAAGTTAAGAAATTGATAGAAGCTGACTTCATACGAGAAGAGAATTATCTGAAATGGTTAGCCAATGTGGTGCCAGTTAAAAAGAAAAATGAACAGATAAGGGTCTGTATAGACTTCAGAGACTTGAACAAAGCATGTCCAAAAGATGAATATCCTTTACCAATACCTGAATTAATGGTCGATATAGCATCAAAACATGCAATATTCTCCTTTATGGATGGATCATCAGGATATAACCAAATGAAGATGTTTTTGGAGGATGAAGCGAATACAGCTTTACGGAGACCCATGGGGATATATTGTTATAAGGTTATGCCATTTGGACTAAAAATGCCGGTGCAACCTATCAAAGAGCCATGACACGGATTTTTGATGAATTAATACATAATCAAGTCGAATGTTATGTCGACGATCTGGTTATCAATAGTAAACAAAAAGATGATCATATGTACGATTTGAGAATTTTCTTTGAACGACTACGAAAATACAATCTTAAAATGAATCCCATAAAGTGCACCTTCGATGTCACATCAGGAAAATTTTTAGGATTTGTAGTTCGGCATCGTGGGATAGAAATTGATCCTCTCAAAATTGAAGCTATCCTGAATATGCCTCCTCCTAAAAATCAAACCCAATTGAGATCCTTTCAAGGAATATTAGCGTATATACGACGTTTCATTTCCAATCTATCGGGTAGATGTCAACCTCTCACCGCCCTTACTAGAAAGGATACCAAATTTGTGTGGGATGAAAAATGCCAACACGCCTTTGAAAACATCAAACAATATTTGACAACCCCTCCTGTCTTAGCAGCCCCTGTATTAGGAAGACCTCTAATCCTTTACACCGCAGCATTGGACCATTCACTTGGAGCTTTATTAGCACAAGTAAATGACGAGGGAAAAGAAAGTGCATTATACTATTTAAGTTGTTGTTTAGCTCCAACAGAAATAAAATACCCGACAATTGAGAAGCATTGTTTAGCCTTAATCTTCGCAGTTCAAAAACTAAGGCATTCTATGCTTTCTCATAAGGTAGCTCTTATTTCAAGAGTTAACCCATTACAATATTTAATAACACGACCAACACTTCCTGGGAGATTAGCAAGATGGGCAATGATCTCACTCCAATTTGATATAACATTTGTATCGTTACATGCTGTCAAAGGACAAATCCTGACAGATTTCTTAGTAGGACATCCAATTCCAACTCGATCACCCCTTAATGACGATTTACCTGATGAACAAATATCAGAAATAAAAAATTCCAATGTGCAACGATGAGAACTCTACTTTGACGGAGCATCATCTGCATGGAAAGACAAAGACAAACAGACAATTATACTGACCAAAGCTGGAGTAGGATTGATTTTCATTACTCCGTACGTAACGATGATGCCTTTTTCCTATCATTTGACGTAACCATGCACAAATAATGAAGCCGAATATGAAGCGCTCATAACCGGTCTAGAATTAACAATATTAATGGAAATTAAAAATATCGACATCTACGGGGATTCCCAGTTGATTATTAATCAAATTGCTGGCAAATACAAGACTTTGAAATCACGACTTGAACAGTATTCTCGTTACGCTCTAAAATTACTTCAGCAAATTTCTGACGTAACATTCTTCTTAATCTAAAGACGAGACAATTCTCTAGCAGATGCTCTGGCAAAACTCGCAAAAGAATTCGCATGTCTAGAAGAAGACGACATACCGATCTCTATAAGAGGACGACAAAATCTTTCTCAAATTGATATGAATAATTTACATAAAATCAGTGAAAATATGACAATGACAATAAATGACGAAAATGATGATTGGCGACAACCAATCATCCAATATTTACAAACTGGAAAATTACCTGACAACACTTCTATTGCCAACCAAATCAAACAAAGAGAATTATCATATGCTCTAATAAATGGTATTCTTTACAAACGATCTTTTGATCAAATGTGGTTAAGATGTTTAAACCAACTTGAAGCTCAAGAGATTGTTAAGGAAGTTCATTCAGGTTTATGTGGTGCACATCAATCTGGACCTAAAATGAAAATGAAAATAAAAAGAATGGGTTATTATTGGCCAACAATGATGTCCGATTGCCTTAACATTGCAAAGAAATGCCATCAATGTCAAATACATGGGGTAGTTTTACATCAGCCTCTGAATGTCCTACACCCAACTATTGCATCATGGCCATTTGAATGTTGTGGTATCGACATAGTGGGCCCTATAGATCCTCCATCTTCTAAGGGTCATAAATTTATTCTGGCAGCCGCTGACTATTTTTCTAAGTGGGCAGAAGCAACACCACTTAGAGAAGTCAAGGCAGAACAAGTCCTTCATTTCTTTAAAACACATACCATTTATAGATTTGGAATTCCTCGAAGGGTCATATCAGACAACATATTAGCCTTCAAAAACACAAAAATGAATAATTTTATCCAAAGACACGGGATTGATTGGAGGTACTCCACAATTTATTACCCTAAGGCCAGTGGATTAGCTGAAGCTTTCAGTAAAACATTAGTTCAAATCTTGAAAAAGACGTTGAATAACAGCCCGAGAAAGTGGCATGAACGATTAATAGAAGCTTTATGGGCTTATAGAACTACATACCGAACTCCAACACAGTCTACACCATTTGCTTTGGTATATGGTTCTGAAGCTATTTTACCACTTGAAGTCCAAATTCCTTCTCTCAGAATTGCGATAGCGAACAAAATAACTGAAGAAGAAAATGTTAGACTACGACTTGAAGAACTTGAAAGTTTGGAAGGAAAGCGTCTACAAGACCAACAAAATCTTGAACAGTATCTAGCAAAAATGATACGAGCTCACGACAAATTAGTTCGTCGCAGAACCTTTCGAATCGACGAATTAGTTTTAGTTCTTCGAAGACCTATACTAGCTCATCGAAAGATAGGTGGTAAATTTGAACCAATATGGGAGGGCCCATATGTAATTGAAAAGACATATTCAGGAGGATCCTACCAACTGGTGGATTGTAAAGGAGAAAGAATCCTGCCTCCAATCAATGGATGTTTTCTAAAGAAATATTATGCAATATAAAAATAAAAATGAATAACGACTTATTTATAAACTGGGACAATAAATTCTTCTTTCCAAAATCATCTTTAATTTTTTTATGACATCTATTTCATTTGCTGAACAAATTTTTAAAAGGCTAAAATATCATTTTGTCTTATTATTTTCAAAAAAAATGTCTGAAGACAGACTATTTTTCTCGTTCCAAAATAATATGACCTTCGCCTTGGACCGTCGACACATAGACGAGGGAACCAGAATTCATTTCAACTTTGACCTATTGCAGGTTGAATCCATATATCACGGATCATTACTTTATCTGGTGAATCATAATGAAGTTAATCTGCAAACACCTTTGATAGAATTCAAACTCCGACAACCCGAAGAGTATGACTTCACAATCAGTGATAGCTCAGATGAGCAAGATTTCATGACTACTTTAGTACAAGGAGTATCTACATCGGGTACAAAAAATATGGCAACAGGACTTACTAGATCACAGAGACGAAATCATAATAAAAGCGTAAAAAATAATTACAAGAAAAACAAAATATGGAGGATATTAGTCAATCAAAATCACGAACTATTAATACTCCATTTGAAGAAATAAATTCTGCATTAGAAACAACAAATCTAGATCCTACAAAGAAAAATCAAGATGGGAAAGTGATTATCACTTCACCATCAGTCACACCTGCTCAGAGTTTGAAGGTGTCAGATAAGAAAGTTGACAGAAAGAATCATTCAAGGGAAGAGGTGCGACGAATTCACTCTATCGAATGGAGAACCTTTGAACAATATAAGCATGTGAACAAAAGGACAAAAAATATTCTGGATGGTCTTAAACTGTTTTCCAGAATATTTGATGAGGATGAACAAGATTCTATCATTGATCATATTACAAAAGCCTGAAATCAGGGTAGGGCTGGACACCTTCGAAAGAAAAACTATTCTGAACCCAATAAATGGAATCGTGGCAAGGGCAGACAAACCATCCAATATGGGTGTTGCTACAATTATGCAAGAGACAAAGAAGGAAATCTCCCCGGAATTTTGCGACACGAACAAGTAGATCCTCTACCCACTGTGATAATTCAAATTATCAGACGACTTGTCACTTGGGGGATCATACCTGCAGATTGTGTTCCCGATAGCTGCATCATCAACAGGTATGATGAATGAGATTGTATCCCTCCTCATATTGACATTCATGACATCGAAAGTCCCTTTTGCACGGTGTCTTTAATGAACCGCTGCTCTATCGTATTTGGGATAGAGATACAGATTCTCAGACCTGGAGAATTTGAAGGAACATGCCGTATCCTTCTGACCGAGGATCAGCCCTTTTATTTCAAGGAAATGGAGCAGACTTTGAAAAACACTGCATACCCAGCATCGATAGAACATGCATATCAATCACTTTACGACGGATGAAGCCTGACAAAAGACCAGTTGGATACCAAGCTATCCCGGAACTTAAAGGATTGAAGCCTTTAGAGTTACCGTGATCCCATAAAAATGTCCAAACACCTGAAACATGTTCGACAAATAATGTTTTGGAGTGTATGATGTTTATAAACAGTCTGTTAACATCCAAGGCTATGTTATGATATATATAAGAACTTTTGACATGTGATATATCTGTAATTGTCGATGTGTGATATATCGGTAAGTGTTGGTATGTAAAATATCAGTAGTTTATTGCAGCACGCTATATGATATGTACACAAATATGTACCGTCAGCTTTTGCTTGCAATAATATGTACTGGTGACCTTTTTATGGAAATAAAATGAAATGTTGGAAAAATGTTCACCATTGTCTATGATATGTCGACAGGTCCTAAAAATAATAAAATAAATTTTAATGATGAAATGAATAACTTGTGTTAACTAAACATGAGAATTATCATTCGACCTATGTAGGTCAAAACCCCAGCGGACATTCCCACCAAAAATATTAGTGAGTTTGCCACTCTCTCCGGTTATTGGATGTAAGTCCTTTCCTGACATGGAAATCATGGCTTTGCTCTAACCAAAGCTTGACATTGACATTTTGAGGAAAATAGAAAATGACATCTATTTTCTCTCTCCGATTATTGGATGTAAGTCCTTTCCTGACACGGAAATCATGGCTTTCCTGTAACCAAATCTTGACATTGACATTTTGAGGAAAATAGAAAATGACATCTATTTTCTCTCTCTGGTTATTGGATGTAAGACCTTTCCTGACACGGAAATCATGGCTTTCCTCTAACTAAATCTTGACATTGGCATTTTGAGGAAAATATAAAATGACATCTATTTTCTCTCTCCGGTTATTGGATGTAAGTCCTTTCTTGACACGGAAATCATGGCTTTCCTCTAACCAAATCTTGACATTGACATTTTGAGGAAAATAGAAAATGACATCTATTTTCTCTCTCCAGTTATTGGATGTAAGATCTTTCCTGACACGGAAATCATGGCTTTCCTCTAACCAAATCTTGACATTGACATTTTAAGAAAAATAGAAATTGGCGTCTATTTTCTCTCTCCAGTTATTAGATGTAAATCCTTTCATGACACAGAAATCATGGCTTTCCTCTAACCAAATCTTGACATTGACATTTTGAGGAAAATAGAAAATGGCATCTATTTTCTCTCTCCAGTTATTGGATGTAAGTCCTTTCCTGACATGGAAATCATGGCTTTCCTCTAACCAAATCTTGACATTGACATTTTGAGAAAAATAGAAAATGACGTCTATTTTCTCTCTCCAGTTATGGGGTGTAAGTCCTTTCCTAACACAAAAATTATGACATTCCTTTACCACGACATTGACATTTAGCATTTTGAAAAATGAAATATAACATCCATTATCTATTTCCTGACACGGAAATTATGACATTCCTTTAGCTCTACAGAGACATTTGACATTCGATATCCCTAGAAATTGAATATGACATAAGATTTCTCTTTCTAATATATCCTTCTCATACAAAGATTATAATCAACATATTAACATTTGACATTTTATCACATTTATTCTAAACTTCAAATATTGATATGAGACATTAACAACTATGACATTAAGACCATTTCGGTCAACGCCAATATGCGAGGCATGCTTATATAGCAATCCACACATATTGGGGGCCCTTTTGTTGACCTCGCTTTTGTAAAGGTCATTTTTAAGTAAAGAAATCTATTAACATTGACTTTCTAAAGCTAATATTTGTCTATAAAACTCTCTGAAAATCATTCGAGGACGTTCCTCTCGTCAAACGATGAATTTTGACTATAAACATGCCATACTTCCGAGTTACTTTTGAACCCCTCGTAGCCAAAGTAACATATACTTAAAAAATCATTCTGAGACTCATAAAGCCTTTCAGAATAATCAAAAATGGCCCCAAACACTTCTGTTTGACTATAAATTTCTTCCTAAACCACCTCGAGGCTTTAAATCAAAGTTCTGACCAAAATCCCAACTTTACACTAAAACGACCAAAATGCCTTTTATGGCAAAAAATTTTCAAAATTCCAAAAATTCCCAGAAAATCTCAGAAAATCCAAAATATTATCCACATCATTTTTTTCAACTATCACTTACATTGATTTTGTCAATTTAACCCAACTTGATTGAAAAACCCCAAATTGACCTGTAAATCAATTAAATAACCTAACCCATCCAAAACAATACTTAATGTCACCCAATTTTCCCCAAAATTGTTTTAAATCCTTCATAATATTCCCATGAACAAAAATTTACATTAAGTTGACCCTAATTTAATCCCAAACGTTTTCTAAAAATATTCAAACTCTAAAAATCCAAATTTTCTTAATTAATTTAATAAACTCAAACTCGTCCAAAACAAACTCAAAACTTCCCCATTTTCTCCAAAATAAATTTTAAAATCTTCCTAATATTCCCACAAATAAAAACTTAACTTACTATATCGAATATTTGAACTTGAAGCTTCATGAAAGTCCCACTTTAATCCAAAATTAACCCAATTTAACCTATTATAATAAAAAAAGCCAAATTACATCCTAAATTGACAAAATCATTAATGATATGACCAAATCAACCATGACAAGGATGAAAATGACACATTTAACATTTCTAAACTCAAATTGACCAACCCAAGTCAATTTGAGTCAACTTGAGTCAACTTGGGTTAACTTGGGTCAACTAGGGCCAAAAATGTCTAATTTTGAACCAAAAATGATAAAATTAAAGATTAATCAAATAATTAATTTCAAATCATTTTAATTAATTAATTGATTAATAAAATAACATTTGAAGTTTTAATTAATTTTTAAATTAATTAAGCTAAAATATAATTAAAAAGGGTTAAAATATGACAAATTCGAACCTTTAAATCCATAAATGACAAATATTAATCAAATAATTAATCTCAAATTAATTAATTGATTAATAAAATAAATAATTAAAATTTTAATTAATTTTTAATTAATTAAAATACAAGGGTTTAAAGAAATGATAAAATTAAACCTTTAACTTAAAAAAGAAAAATTATTAATCAAATAATTAATTAAAATTTATTTTAATTTATAAGTTGATTAATAAAATAATTTCCAACCATTTTTAATTAATAACATATTTAATTAAAGTGGAGATTAAATTAAAAAGGATATAAAGGGAAATTTTTACATATAACATCATGTGTGATATAAAAATTCTCATAATAAATTTTAAATCAAATTAAATTATGAAGGGTTATGTAATAGGTTCCCCATAACCCATTAGACCCCTCATAAGACACATTGACACATGATAGACTCATGAACCATCATGGTTAACCATCGGTTAAACCAAATTATGACATTTTTTTGAAGTGGCACTTTCCTCTCCATTTCAAAGTGTGAATCACCCATTCCATGGGATGATGTGGCTGGCCAACACCAAAGCATATCCCCCACCTCCTTGGCCATCCAATAAAAGAGGAACAAAGCATAAACTCCCCTTTGCGCCATGGTTAAACACCATGATGAGTCTTTATGCATTGAATGAGTAGGCTAGTTTATGTGGCATTCTTTCCTTATAACCATCGAATGAACACATGATGACTCACTTAGGGGGACCGAATTCATGCCTTTGAGCCAATCTCTACACCTCCCTAATGAGCCAATAAGCACTAGGCCACCCTTTGAATTCAATCCTTACTATGGTTGAGCATATGATGGAAATGCTTGGAATCTTACAATTCCCTTATCTCCTCAGCTAAATTTTATCCTCAAAGCATTAATGAGCCTGATAACACCTTCCCTAGTTGAAGCCAAGACAAGCCAAATTCAGCCATGGCCATTCCCATGGCTATAAATAGCTCAAACCCGAGCCATGGAAAAAAGGAGAAACCAAGCTAAGAGACACCCAACCACTGCCCAAATCCCCTTGCTCTCAACAACAAAAATCTCCTTTAGGATATTAGTGATTGAAGCCACATCAAATCCAACTCCTAAACAGTCCTAAAACACAACTAAATCAGCTCAAATAGGCTAACCCGAGAGCCCAAAATCAGGTGAGGAAATCAAATTTCAAACTCTCTATACACTTCTCAAATCTAGAAACTCCTTACACCAAAGTTTCTCCTCATGACTTAAGCAATTAAACCCCATCAAAATTAGGCCAGTAAACCCACTTAAATCCCTTAATTTAGGTCAACCCGAGAGCCTAAAACAAGCCTAAACCAGGACAAAATTAAAGTCTGAAACTAACCCTACCAAATCCTCAAATTAACCACTCCAAAACCTTCTAGAAATCAAACGAAGAAGATCCCAATCAGCTTTCCCATAGCCTCTAACCTAGAATTCGATCAAGCCCTCTTAAGCTGAGGCACATCGAGGACAAAATCATACCTAGGCCTAATTTCATTCCAAATTCGGGTCAGATCCAGCTTGTCGAAGTCCAGAAGAAGCTTCCCGACCAATCAAACCAAGTTTAAATCCATTGAGACTAAGGTATGGATTTCTGGTTTAATGGCAATTTAGCCTTGACACTTTGTTAAAAACATTGTTTCAAAACTGCCACATATCCGTATGGATATGATCGTCTGCTCAAGACGAAGATGTAGGAACAAACCTCGCTCGATTTCATCAAGAATTGAGCGAGATATTGTCCCTAAACCATGGATGGTCTACGGGATGAAGCGCGAGGAAGACGATGATCCACCACCGTCCGATCTTCTATTTGAATAATGGACGGCCGAGATCATTTCCTATCTGATCCGCTGTTTGGACCCCCACAGCGGATCAGCCGCGTTTCGATAGATCCGAGGACACGCGTCCTCACCAGGGAATTAAGGTTTCATTTGGATTTATTTAAATCCAGTGAAACCTTAAAATAATCAAAATTCCATATCTTTTTTAAATAAAATCACAAAAATAAAAGAAAAATACCCCTGTGTTCGGGACAGTGAGTACTACAATGTGGAATTGTAAATTTTAATTTTTAATTTATATTTAATTTTTAATTAATTAATACTCCTCAAAGTATTTTAATTATTAAAAATAATTTATAAGTTAGAAAATTATAAAATTTTCACAAAATGATCTTTATATCATTTTACATATTCCTTCATTTTTCCATGACTAGGGAAGTTATCTATGATATCATTTTCTAACTTCCATTGTATTTTGTGATTATTTTTAATAATAATTTTAGAAATGGAAAAATAAGAAAATAAAAACCCAAAATCAGTTAAGAAGCTAAGGGACACAAATATACTTTTCAAGATGATAAATTTTAGCCTGTTTAAAATATAATTAAATTTATGGCTAAAATTTAAACTTAATAAAAAAGAAAACTTCATTAATTAAGTTTAATCATTTTAAACTTAGTTAATACTTTAAAATCTAATCATATAGGGTTTAAAATAAGTTTTAATTAGGTTTAGGAAAACTTTAAACTTAATTAACCATAATTAAGCCTTAAAAACATTAGGTTTAATAATAAACTAACTTTCATTAGTTTTAAAAACATATTTAAGGCTAATTAATCACCATTAAACCCTTAACTAGGTTAAACCCTTATTAAACCTAGTTAACTTACTTAAACCTTACTTACATTATGTTTAAGCATAAATAAACCCTAAACTAGGTTTAACCCTTATTAAACCTAGTTAACTTATTTAAACCTTACTTACATTAGGTTTAAGCATCATTAAACCCTAAACTAGGTTTAACCCTTATTAAACCTTGTTAACTTACTTAAACCTTACTTACATTAGGTTTAAGCATCATTAAACCCTAAAACTAGGTTTAACCCTTATTAAACCTAGTTAACTCACTTAAACCTTACTTAAATTAGGTTTGACAACAATTAAATACTAACTAAGTTGAACTTACATTAAACTTACTTAATCAACTTAAACCTTAATTAAATTAGGTTTAAATAATAATTAAACCTTAATTAGATTAGTTTTAATTAACCTTTAACTAAATGAACTTAACTCAAATTAAGTTCATTTAATTAAACTAAATCTTAATTAGATTAGGTTTACTTAACGTTTAACTAAATGAATTTAATCCAAACTAAGTTCATTTAATTAAACTAAACCTTAATCAAATTAGGTTTAATTAACCTTTAACTAAATAAGCTTAATCCAAATTAAGTTCATTTAATTATACTAAACCTTAATTAAACTAGGTTTAATTAACCATAAATCATTAGACTTAACCCATATTAAGTCTAATTAACTAATTAAACCTAACCTAAACTAGCTTTAATTAACCATAAATCATTAGACTTAACCCATATTAAGTCTAATTAACCAATTAAACCTAACCTAAACTAGGTTTAATTAACCTTAAACCATTAGACTTAACCCATATTAAGTCTGATTAACTAATTAAACCTAACTTAAACTAGGTTTAATTAAGCATAAACCATTAGACTTAACCCATATTAAGTCTAATTAACCAATTAAACCTAAACTAAACTAGGTTTAATTAAAACCATTAGACTTAACCCATATTAAGTCTAATTAACTAATTAAACCTAACTTAAACTAGCTTTAATTAACCTTAAACCATTAGAATTAACCCATATTAAGTTTAATTAACCAATTAAACTAAACTTTAATTAAACTAGGTTTAATTAACCTTAAACCATTAGACTTAACCCATATTAAGTCTAATTAACTAATTAAACCTAACTTAAACTAGGTTTAATTAACCTTAAACCACTAGACTTAACCCATATTAAGTCTAATTAACCAGTTAAACTAAACCTTAATTAAATTAGGTTTAATTAACCTTAAACCATTAAACTTAACCCATATTAAGTCTAATTAACCAATTAAACCTAACCAAAACTAGGCTTAATTAACCTTAAACCATTAGACTTAACCCATGTTAAGTTTAATTAATTAATTAAACCTGACTCAAATTGAAACCAAACTTAAGTTCAACCCACATTGAACTTAAGTCAAAACTAAACTTAGGTCCAGCATGACACAAACCTATGTTAACCTACACCTAACTTAAGCTCAACCCATATTGAACTTAAGTCAAAACTAAACTTAGGTCCAACATAACGCAAACCTAAGTTAACCTATACCAAACTTAAGGTCAACTCACATAAGTACAAACTTAACTTAAGTTCAATCCAACTTGAACTTAGATACAATCTTAACTTAGGTTCAAACCAACTTGAACCAAAGTACAATCTTATCTTAGGTTCAACCAAAATTAAACCAAAGTACAAACTTAACTTAGGTTCAACCTAACTTGAACCCAAGTACAACTTTAACTTAGGTTCAACCTAACTTGAACCCAAGTACAACCTTAACTTAGGTTCAACCTAACTTGAACCCAAGTACAACCTTAACTTAGGTTCAATCCAACTTGAACTTAGATACAACCTTAACTTATGTTCAACCCAACTTGAACCAAAGTACAAACTTAACTTAGGTTCAACCCAACTTGAACCCAAATACAAACTTAACTTAAGTTTAACCTAACTTGAACTCAAGTACAAACTTAAAACCCAAATATGAACTTAAACTTTTAAGTAAATTTAAATTCTAAACAGGTCTGATACACTAGACTTGATTAGTTAAGATTTACTTAAATATATCTTGGTTAAATTAAAAATAGACTTAATTAAAACTTATACCTTACCTAAAAATGCTTAGATGGTCAATAATTTTAATTAAGTCTAATTTAATTAGACTTATGTAACCTCTAAGTATTATTTAAACAAGGTTTAAAACTTAATTATGTTTATTCCAATTAAACCTTAATACATAGTCTTATTTAAAACTTAAGTCTTACTTAAGGAATACTCAGATGGTCGATAATTTTAATTAGGTCTAATTTAATTAGACTTAATTAACCTCTGAGTATTATTTAAACAAGGCTTAAAACTTAATTAAGTTAACTCAAATTCAAACAGACATGAATTGAAGTTAATTCAATCTAAATCTTAATTTAAATTTAAATAAACATAAATTTAAATTAAATGATAATTAATCAACATTCAACAAAACTTCCAAATTCATATTCAATCACAATCAAATTAAAATTAATATTATAAATATGACATTATGATTTCCTTTACATGTTTAGATGTGCTAACTTTGTTTAGCAGGATAACTAAAACAAGATGACGACATTAATTTCGTTTAGATTTCCTTTACATGCTATAGGATGTGCTAACTCTGTTTTGCAGGATGCCGGCGACGGAACGTTGCAACAAAACTAAAACTGTTAGGATAGTCATAACAAAAACTATATCTTTGGAACAAATTATGTTAACAAAACAAAACAAAACAAAACAAATAAAAAATGACAAAAAAAAGACAAAACAAAACAATGCAACAATACAAAACCTAGGATAGTCATGGAACATAACACAACAAGGACAACAAAATTGACATGACAAAATAATATTTAGGAGTGATAGCGGGTACATCTCTCCTTAAAAATAAAATTTTAGAAAACAAATGATTGATATTAATCAGAAGTTTTCTTGAAAAATTAAAAATTGTTTAAGATATAATTAACTATAGAAGCTTGCTTTTATAGGAGATCCAAAAGAACCCACAATAGAAATCTCTGGATTTCTATGATTTTCTTTATATGAAAATTCTAGGATATTCTTCTGTAACGATTTTCATAAACATCCTTTTATACTATTAGCCCTAAATTCCTCAAATCTTTCATGGGATTTATAGGAATAAAAATAGGCTAATATTAGATGGTGACTCCTCAATATCGACATTCCACACCAATCTCTTCTCGTTGTCACCAACATCTTGGTCATCGATTCAGTATTGAAGGGGTACTCCTTATTCAAAAGTTCCTTCAGGGCACGTGGTGGACGAGGCAGCGGGTGTTCATGCTGCCATGATTGATAGCTCGGTCGAGGCTGCTGATAGCTCTGCTGAGGCTGTTGATAAGTTTATTGCAGTGGTTGATAACTCGGCTATGGCTGCTCTGGCTGTATCTGCACTGGCTGCTTACCCTTATCTACTGCCGCGAAGAATCTAGATTTCTTTTTGAATGCTTTCATTGGCTTCTGCTTATCGGCTTTATCAACGAAACTCAATTGTTTTACCTCCTCCTACAAGCTCCCGGCCTTGCTAAGCAACTTCTCAAAAGTCTTAATTGTGAATCCTTTGAGGAGAAGTGCTATCAAGCCATGGATACTCTTAAGCAGGATATCGATCGCATGCTGCTCCTAAAGTTGTGGTTCACACTGCATGCTTAAATTCCTCCATCGAAGTTTTTAATCCACCAAAGTTTCGTTCGGTTTCTGTTGCTCCACCACTAGATCACCAATAGTGATGTGGTGTCGGGCTCCAGCAAACCGCTTAACAAAAAGATTCTCTAATTCTGAAAAGTCTTGACTGATCCATTCAGAAGTTCCATGTACCAATCGAAGGCAATCCCTGACAAGCTGCTAAAGAACTGGCGAAAGAGTAAGGCGTCGCTCCCACCGGCGTTGTAGCAACTAGCACGAAAATGTGCGACATGCTACTGGGGGTTTCCTGTACCATTGAAAGTCTTAAACAGAGGAGGTACGAAGCCCTTTGGTATTGGACGGTATCAAATTCTTTAGGTTAAGGTCTACCCGTCTGAATAGATGCTCCAATCTTTGATTGGGCTAAGGCCTCTCGCACTTGCTGTTCCACCATATTCTTGATATCCTCTTCAGGAATCATGCTCTGCGCTGAATCCTTCTTTGGCTGTTCATCTCCATTGATAGATGTAATTTCTTTTCCTCCATCAGTAATATGAATGATCTCTGGAGGCGATTCTTTCTATGGTTGAAGCTGACTCTAGAGAGTGGCTAAGGCGGCAGCCATCTCCACCATCTTCTTTGCCATATGAGAGATTGTGTCATCCTTTTCTTGAAGACGTGCTCTCACTGCTTCTGGTTCGTCTCCCTCTGAAGTTGATGGAGCTCCCTTCAAAGCTGACGACGCTCGGGTCTCGACCATGTTAATCTCAGCAAATTCTTCATCCATAAACTCTGATGAATCCAATTCATTTCCCAATCCTTCTATTCTTTCCCTTGCCAACCGCAGATGTTAGTTCTTAGCTTTTCTATAGCGTCCTCAAGTGGTCTTTTCCAAACGGTCTCGCGATTGTCAGGTGACGACTGTTGAACCTCATTTCCAGGAGTTTCCTTTAGAGCAGCAGCACTTTCCTCAGATTCAGGTTCTCTGGCAAGACTCCTCTTCCCAGAGCATTCTATCGGTAACGTTTCAGTGATAATAGGTTGCCACACCATCCTTCTTGTAGTAGATGACCTAGGACCAGATGGTCTATTGGCTGTACGTTGGTAGGTGGTGTGCTCCCTAATATGGTGACCTGATACAACAACAGGCAAACTCCTCTCACTAGCTCGCACTTTCTTCTGTGGCCTTTCTATGGCAGTGATAGGGTCTACTTGTGGTCTGAGGCGGGATCTAGCTGGCACCCGTCCCATTCTTCTTAGAATCTCTAGCACAGGGCATCCCTCTTTCTAGCTAACTTCTCCACTACGGCTCGCAATCGGGTAAGCAACGTAGCCTTGATCTTCTCCTTTTTACTATCACTGTAGTATGCAGGCAAACACAACGTAGCGGCAATCCTCTAAGCATCTTCCTCGTCAGATGCAGCAGAGAGAGGGTGGAATCTACTTCCTTCCAATAGCGGTGAGAACTCAGGCAACTCTTCTCCTTCCTTAGGAATCTCCTCAAGAAATGCGGCTTCAGCAGCTTTGATCTTCTTGATCCTGGAGATCTTTTTGTTTCTGTTCCTCCTTTGCGTCCGGGTTAAGGGTGTGAATCTTGAACTGGAACCTATCTCGAAGATGGATGGTATTACAGCAAAATCTGAACCCTCCACGGTAACAGGTTCATCACTGACTTGGATTTCCTTCCCTTTCAGTTTAGTGGAAGCTGGGGTAGGTGCAGTAATGACCAGACCAGTGGGGGTAGAGATGACAGTTCTGGGCGTAGCAGCTAACCTCCTATGAATAGCAGCGTTCCTTTCAGTTGGGACCCTCTGCTGGGGAGGGAAATCTTTAGTTGATTTCAGGTAAAACTCAACCATAGGCTCCTCAGTTTCAGGTACTTTGTTCATTAGCGCGAAAAGAGTAACATCTACGAACTTAATGTCCGTGTTGTCGAATCCCTATCCAAAGAGGATAATCGCATCGTCAGGCAGCTCATCCTGGTAGACATCTAGGTCTACCCCATTGGTGAAGGAGAAAATCAGCTTCGGTGCAGACATTTTATGCAGGGTAGATTCTGAGCGCCAGTTCCAAATTATGTTTCCTTTTATCAGGACGAAAAAAGAGAATTCGAACACATTTTCATTTATCTTTTTGTTTTCTTAGTTTTATTTACAAGGTATTCTCGGATTTTATTTTATTTATGCATTTATGATTTTTTTTCTTAAAAAAAATTTTGTTTATTAAGAGGTTGTTCATTAGAAGGTTTGTTCGTTAGGAACGAAACAGTTTAAATGGGGGAAGGGTTAAAGGAAAGGTAAGGGACCCAATCCAAAAATTGGAAAATAAAAGAGAGTCTCACAAGACTGCCCATCCCGAGGAACCTCTTCTAAACTAACACCTATTGAGGGTCCACCTTGCCTCTTTGGAGAGGCAAAAGGATTTCAGAACCTCTCTGTTTAGGGGTGTCTAAACAGTGGAAACAAAATCCAAAAGAGTTGACTAAACTCGTTCAAGACAGAAATGAACAAGATATGTCAACGGAAGAATGGTAGTTTGGTCCATTAGGGGCATGGACTCACTATCGATTTATGAAAGCAAAACCATCTAATTAAGATGGAGAGAGGAACTATTCCCCGGCGGAGTTGCCAGAAATTGTCAGCATATTTTTAAGTTATGTGTTTTGAAAAGAGGGTCTCTTATAGAAATTGTCGGCGAATTTTAAATTTTAAATTTAATTTATATATATATATATATATATATATATATATATATATATATATATATATATATATATATATATATATATATATATATTTGGAAAGTAACATAAAAATGGCGGCTGGGAGCTTCCCTAGTACTCTGCTAGGGTTTCTATGGAAGTGGTGACCTCCCTGACGGCGGCGAAAGTTCAAAGGTGGTGGTGGCTTATTGCTGAGCTCTTCTCTGAGGTTGGTTTGTCTTGGCTAAGGCATTTACTCTTTCCCGGGTTTTGGGACTTTTTGAATTTCTGGAGGTTTTTACTGTTCCATTGGGATGGCTGAGGAGCTTACTAAGGCGGATCCTAACTTTATGGGTAAAGGAACCTTTGTTGAAGTTACAGTTAGAAGAGAAGGTGGATCTACTTTGGGTGACAAACTGGAATTTTCTCAGTTATACCATGATGCTATAGCCGTGAAGGCTGAATGTGAGTTCATAAGGAAATGTACAAAGAAAGCAGGGAAACTGGCGCTTATTTTCACTGAAGAGGAGCTGGACAAATTATCTGAGCCATATAAATTCACTTTAGTGGGTAAGTTTCAATTTGGCCATCCAAAGCTTGACATTTTGAGAAAGGCTATTGATGATTTTAAACTTGTGGGAAGTTGGAAGATTGGAGTCTTTGATGACAGTGCACATAATGCTCCAATTAACTAGAGAAGATGATTATGCACAAGTGTTCTCTAAAAAGGTGATTATGATAGATGGAAAACCAATGAAATTATTGAAATGGACCTTGGATTTTGATCCTTCCAAAGAACCACCTATTGTACCTGTTTGGTTTAGCATGCCCAACCTGAAACTTCCATTTATTAATCATAAGATCATCTATGACATTGCTGACTCCATGGGTCGACCCCTAAACCTAGATATACCCTCTGCTAACATTACTAGAATCTCTAAAACCAGATTTTTAGTTGAAAGGGATATTACTCTCCCCTATATTGATGGTGTTTGGCTAGGGACTGCCAACTGTGGGTATTGGCAGCCTATAGTGCTTGAATACCAACCCTTGTATTGTAAACATTGTCACATTTTTGGGCACACTATGGAGCAGTGTTTTAAAATCCATCCTGAATTAAGGCCTTATAATGCTGCCAATAAAAGTAATAAGGATACTGTTCCTCAAGGAAGTCCTAATGTTGTCCCAACTCCACACTGTCCTCGTGTTGAAACAAGCCAGGTTGATCTGATACTACCTCAATCAATTTAGAATTTGCCCTTACAAATTACAAATAATATCATGCCTGAGACTAGAAGAGTAGCTGAACAAGAGATAAAACTCAGAGATGTTCAGGGAGATGGAGCACAATCCGATCAAAAGGGCAATTCCAAAATCCGGAGTATCAATTTCCGTGACAAGACAACTCGGAAGATCAAGTGATTGATAATTTCATCTCTCGGGAAGTAGAAGAGCAAGCCCAACAAATACAATTGAATACTAAGGAGACAACCGATGAAATCGGGGTTCAACATAGTTCCGCCAAGAGAGGTTTCTTATCTTCCTCACAAGATAGATCTATCGGGATGAAACTAGTTACACAAAGGGTTTCGGATGAAGAAGAAGAACTACACTACAGCTCCGAAGTCGGGGTACCTTTATCACTCCACCTAATCCCGATTCAGTGTAATCGATCGACACAACCCATATTAGCTGATTTAGCAAATCAAAAAGAAGAGGAGTGGATTCAACAAAAAAGTAGAAGAAAAAGAAAAGATGCTTTAGAACTCAGAAATTTATCTCAATCAAATGTCATTGGATTGGAAGTTTCTTCTGCCACCCCCCTAGACTAACTAGGGCTGGTAAGGCATTACATCATGATTAACCTGTTGTGCTGGAATGTTAGGGGTATTGCCAGTCCTGGTACCCTTAACAGACTCAAACACTTAATCAGGACCAACAAGTTATGGATTTTTGCCATATTAGAACCTTTGGTGCAGAAGAATATTTCCAAACACACAAAGCAATTTCCTGGATTCAATTGTTATAGAAACTGCAATAACAAGATTTGGGTCTTCACCAGAAAAGAGTTAAATTGTAAGGTGATTGCTGATAACTATCAATTTCTTCACTTACATTTTGAGATGGAACAATTCTCTGGTTTTGCCACTTTTGTCTATGCTAGATGCACTCATCAAGACAGAACTACTCTTTGGGATGCCCTTCTTTGTCTCAGCCAAGCTCACACTTGCTGGTTGGTGGGGGGTGATTTTAATTGCATTAGTGATCCTAGTGAAAAGATGGGGGGCAGAACCCCTGATCTCCAAACCATGTTGAACTTCTCTCAAAATATTACCAAAGCTGGGCTTTTTGATTTGGGTTTCCTTGGCACTCCTTTTACCTGGAAGAGAGGCAATCTGCTGGAGAGAATAGATAGAATCCTTGCTAATGACTGTTGGATGCAGTCCTTTCCTATTACCCAAGTTCATCATTTGCACATAACTACCTCTGATCATTCCCCTCTATTAATTAAGATATCCTTTTTCCCAAGAACAAGATCCTCCCCGTTCAGATTTTTAAATGTGTGGACTGATCATCCTTCCTTTCTTGAGGTGGTAAAGGCTGGATGGACTAATCCAATTGCTTCTGATACTAATGCTCTTATAAAGCTTTGAAGATTACAAAAGAATGTGGCCTATCATCTAAGACAATGGAATAAGCAAAGCTTTGGTAATATATTTCAACAGGTCAGGGAGGCTGATAACAAAGTCCAATTAATTGAAGCTACTCAGGATCTGGGAGGTGATAATGGCCAAGAGTTGATCAATGCTCAGAATCAGTTGACTCAAGCTTTGGATAGAGAGGAGATGTTCTTGCAGCAGAAAGCCTCCATTAACAAAAAATTTTTGGTGATAGAAATACAAAATTTTTCCATGCTATGATTAAATACAGAAGGCAAATAAAAGCTATTCTCAGCATTAAAGATCCTGATGGTAGTTGAATTAATGATCCTAATCTCATTTCTCAAAGTGCAGTTAAGTATTTTCAGACTCAAATGGCTGCTCATTCTACTAACCCCTCATTGTTATTATCTGATGTGTTCAATACTGACAATGCTTATGCTTCTCAACTTCACCTAACTCTTTTACCAGATGTGAATGAAATTTTATCAGCTCTAAAAAGTATTGATGGGAACAAGACTGCAGGGCCGGATGGTTTTAGTGCCACCTTCTACTTAAAAGCTTGGGACATTGTTGGTGCTGATCTCTACCATGCTGTCCAAGCTTTTTTCTCTGGTGCTGAGTTACCCAGATATTTTGCTGCATCTTGTATTGTTCTTATCCCTAAAGAACAAAAAAAGTCCTCTTGGACTGATTTCAGGCCTATTTGTCTCACTAACACTCTTACTAAAATTATTAGTAAGATATTGGTTAGTAGAATACAACCTCATTTAGACAAACTTATCAGTGCTAACCAGTCTGCATTTGTACAGGGAAGAAATATTGCTGATAATTGTCTTTTAGCACAGGAATTACTTCTGGAGTTGGATAAACCCTGTAGAGGACACAATCTGATTCTGAAACTTGATCTTTAAAAAGCATATGACTCTATCAGCTGGTCCTTCATTGATTTGGTTCTCAAGGCTAGAGGCTTCAACCCCTCCTTCTGCAACCTTATCCAAAGGTGGCTATCCAGCTCTGTTTATAGTGTGTTGGTAAATGGGGAGAGCCAGGGCTTCTTTTCTACTGGTAGGGGCATCAAACAAGGTGATCCTTTGTCCCCTACAATTTTTATATTGGCATTTGATTATCTATCCAGACTTCTTAATTCAGCCCAGGGTAATGCTCACCACTTATGTTACAAACATAGTTCTGCCCAGGTCATTAGCCAATTGGCTTATGCTGACGACATTATTCTATTTACTAATGGCAGCAAACTTGCCATTAGAAAAACTATGCATTGTCTGGATCTTTTCTCTCAAGTCTCTGGGCTGGAACTAAACAAACAGAAATGCCAATTCTTGGCAGGGAAGAACTACAAACATCATAACTGGATTAAAGCTACCACTGGATTCAACTCAGCTGGTTTACCTTTTAAGTACTTGGGTGTGCAATTGATTAAAGGTAGGAAGAAGCAAACTCAATATGTTGATGTGGTTAATAAGATTTCTTCCACTGAAACCGTTGGACTAACGACTTTTTTTCAAATGGGGGCAGATTAACCTTATTAAAAAGCATTCTATCTACCTTCCCTTTATATACAATGAAAATGGTGAGAATGAAGAGAAGTACCCAAAAAATGCTGGAGTCAATGTTTAACAAATTTTTGTGGGAGGGCCAATATAAACAACCACATTGGGCTGTGTGGAATAAGCTTTGCAAACCTACCATATCTGGGGGACTGGGATTTAAAAGTTTTCAGCAAATGAATCAGCTCTTCTACTTTAAACAATGGTTTAAGTTTAGACAACAAGATACTATATGGGCTCGATTCCTTAAAGCAAAATACTGTAAAAAGGTGCATCCCGATCTAGTTCAACCCAAAATTGGTCACTCCAAGCATTGGAAAAATCTCGTTAAAGGTCGGAGAATCCGCTAATAAGCTAAGCTCGCAGGAGGTTAGTCTCTGGACAAATTAGTTTCTGGATGGATAGCTGGCTCCCAGATGGTCCTCTTTCAGCCTTACCTGATACTAACTATCACATTACGATTTTTGAATTCTGGCTGTAGGACAAATGGAACCTAGATGCACTGAAAGAAGTGGTGGATGAAGAGACTGTACAACAAATTTTGTCTATCCCCATTGACCCTGGCAAACCTGATAAACTGTTGATTAAACACCCCCTATCACAATCAGTGAATAATTTCATTCATAATTCCTTCACTCACTCGGCTCGTTAACAGTCAGGGCACTTTTATTTGGTCTCCAAAAATCTCCCCTTCCATGTTCTTCTTTAATTGGAGAGTAGCTCACAGATTTCTCCCATTAGATGACATTCTCAAACTAAAAGGATTAAGAACAGCTTCAAGATGTTGTCTATGTAAATCTGAGGAAGAAACGTTGGATCATCTATTCCTTCAATGCCCTTTTACCTTACAACTTTGGGAGGATGTGTTACATCTATTAAATCTCTTTCATCAAGGACATCATTGGGTCACCATTGAAACTTGCTGGAATGATTGGATAAATCAGAAATGGGGTTGTGTCCCTCTTGTTATCAACTGGTTTGTATGGGTGGCTAGAAATCAGGCCAAGTTTGAGGATAAACCTTGCCCCCCTAAAACCGCTGTGGCCAACTGTTTCAATTATATCAGCAAGTCTGCTTCTAACTCTTCAACCCCTACTCAAAAAGTCTCCTTAGTGCACGGGTTATTGCCTTCACAGCCTTGGATTAAAATTAATGTGGATGGAAGCTTCACCTCTGCTGCTGCTGGGATTGGTGCTGTGTGCAGGAATCATGTTGGGAAATTGCTTTGGTTCTTTCAATCTCCTTTAATCTCCTCTTCTGCCCTGGAAGCTGAGATGAATGCTCGTTCTCCGGGCCATTAAAACAGCTATGACCTTTAAATTAAAAACAGATTTGGATTGAATCGGATTCTCAACAAGTTATAAAGATGATGTTGGGTGACTTCACTCCCCCATGGAATCCGGTTTATTTATACAGAAAAATTTTACTATTATCACTACATCTTAATATCAAATGGTCTCACATTCATAGAGAAGGGAATCAACCTGCCAATTGGTTAGTGAAGACTTCTTCCTCCAACCATAGTGTAATCTTTTCCTTTTTTGCCTACTAAGCCTTTAAGGCAGTTACTTTTGGGGGACTCTCTTCACCTCCCTTTCATTAGATGTACCAAATCTTATCTTATTAATGAATGGTTTCCATTTTTGCTATATATATATATATATATATATATATATATATATATATATATATATATATATATAATTTGGGAAGTAACATTTGATTTTGAAAATAATTCTATGTTTAAAAAATTTTAAGATATGAAATCAAACCAACATCACATCCCAAATAGTTTATATAAACGAGCACCGCATCGCAAACAATGTATCTTTCCCAAGGAATAGCCACACTGCTTGATGATGGGTCTCGATTAAATAAACTAGAAGATTCGTGACATCTGCTTGGTCTGCAAATCAATTTTATAAGCCGACAAGTTCTCCTGCTTAATATAAAAGAATTAAGCAGGATTTATATTACCTGGGTTCTTAAAGTTCCCTATAAGGGCAAGCCCTTATAGTTAATTACATCTTAAATGACGGGAATCATTTAAGAAAACTCTCGATAATGATCAATGGTTTTGCTCTCAAGAATTTCAAAGTTTAGGATTTAAAAAAAATTGGATTTTGGAAGTTTCAATAGGGAATAGCTCAAATTTGGAATAGTTTATTTTTAAAAATCCAAAGGAAGAGAAATAGGGGATGTCATAGATCCAAAGTGAACTTCGGTGACTTCCCAACTATCCTATGGTTTTGCTTTAATTTGAGAATATTATTTAATTTTTCAATCCTACCAATTTTAGTTAATCAAGACTTATATTTGTATGACAGAATCATACAAATAGCCTCGAAGATGTGAGGGTTTATGTCGTACCAAACGACTACCTCGGTGTCCTAAGACCGGTTAGTGCTTAATTTGCATAATATGATTATGAAAATGCCTAACGAAAAGTTGAGGATTTATGTTGCACTAGGCAAACTACCTCGAAATCCTATAGATTGGTTATTTAATTTTAAGAAAGGTTTTGCTGAAGTAGACACATGTTTTGTTGATGAAGATGGCCGTGCTGCCCACCTTGCTCCAAGCTCCTTGTTGTTGCAGAGGTTTAGTTTTAGAAAGTGTCAATCAAGAGATGAGAGAAGTGTTTTGGTTTAGAAGTCTTAAGGTTCAAATGTCTTTATGTTTTAATTAAAACAAATCTTAAAGTTGATTAAACAGAACCGATTAAGATCCCACGGTTCCGTCATCCCGGCACCGTTATTTTCATCGGATTCACTTAGTCCAAATGAATTTGCTAAACTCAACTGAATGAGTTCCGTACTTTCATTTAGACCGTGGGAAATCTCGTTAGCAACACGTGGGTTACATCATCCGAGGGATTCCCATTCATCCAACGAGACATTTTAATTTAGTTGTAGTTGCAGTTTTGTTGTTCTGTTTGTGATTAAGTTTTGAGTTGTTTTATATTTTGAATATTGTGGAGGTGAATTTTATCTTGTGTTGATTTTTAATTTAGTTTTGGGTTTCAGTTTTGTGGCTACCCTAAAGGTTTCAGTTTTCATGCAGGGTGGCATTCTTGTTTAACATGCAAAAAAAAAAAATATATATATAGTGCAGGAAAATAGATCGCAATAAAATAAAAGTGTACCTGGAGGGTCTTCTCGTCAATCCCGGCTGCACTTAAAACATACGTCAGAGCATTTATATATATATGCAACAAGTACCTAGGTAAAGCTAAGAGAAAGTTCTAGTTATCTACCAAAATCATAATCCTATTGCTAGTCAGTTCCTATGACGTCTAGGTTTTTTGTGTTTTGTTAAGGATGATTTTTTTCACCAAAGAACAATGAAGTTTCACTGTTCTCTGAAAATATCCCATCAACTTAGAGAAGTGCTTGGAATTGAATTCTGAACATCTTCTTAAACATTTTAGGAATTACTTTAAGTTCAGTTAATTTCATTGGAGTGGTGAATCAATCACCCAGTTTACTCTGGCTCAGTGAATTAGGATGTTTGATTATCCTATAAGTGAAGTGACATTTAATTTGATATTCCATTTAGGAGTTATAATAATGAAAGTCTTTAGGAGCAACTTAGTTTGTTAAAGGATTTAAACGTTTTTTAATTAAAGTTGAATTGTTGTTTTGAGATAATTCAACTTCCGAATTCCTTTTAGTTTTCTTTTAAGTGCTTTAAGTTATTTAAGTTGAAAGCAACGTTTAAACTATTTAATTTCGTTAAATTTTGATGATTTAAATTTAATCATATTGTTTTAGGTTGGCTTTAACTGGTTTAATCTTCACATTTTTAATTATGAATTGTTCTGATATTACTTAATATTTAAAATTTGTTTTAAGTTTGTTCTCAAGTGATTTCAAACTAATTTTAATATTTTAGATTCATTTTTAATTTGATTATTAAATCATTTAATGTTTTAAGCTTTAATTTAATTAAAGATTATTTCCTCTTTAATTATTAATTTCAATCATCATGTCTTTAAAGTTAATTAAGAGTTGAATATTATTGGAGTAATTCATTTAGGGATTTAAGATTAAAGAATTGATATCTTCTTAAATTACATCCATATTTTTTAATAATCCAAATTTTTAATTATCCTTCCAAAATTTAAATGAATTAATTAATTAGGATTTCATTTTTGATGTTGTAGGTGATCAATGGGTTTCTACCCCTTAATTCCCTAAGTTTCAATCATCCAAGAGAGAATTTAAGCTCAAATATTTTATCCCCTCCTTAGATTAAGCCTAAGATATTAACTAGGATTAAAATCCCTTAATTACCTTTATGCCCTTTTAAGCCTATTCATTTCATAACACACTAAATTGAGCTCAAATGAATTTGAAATTTTTTATGTCACTTCACTTACATGTCAATTAAGATATTAGAGGAGATAATGTGATTTTTTCATTTTTTATTTAATTTATATAACTATTTTTATGGAAAATAAGGGTTTCCAATGAAAATTTAACAACATGACCAAGTTAAGGTTTTTATCCTTGAGAAAATTATGGGATATTTCTACTGACTAGAGGACAACTTGGACCAATTTTGGTGCTTTTTTGAATTATATTTTATTTATTATAATTATTTTAATTTTTAGGGTGTTAATTAATTGTAAAATAAAATTAAAGTTAAAAAATGGATTTTATATTTTTATTAAGTCCCTTTGACCTCAAAGAGTTCAGAGAAAACAATTTTTCTATTTTTCTATTTATCTTTGAATTTTTAGAATTATTTTAGTGAGAAAGGTTAAAAGTCCATATTTTAATATTAAAAATTGTATTAAGCCTTTAAAATTCAATATCTTTTCTTATGGACTTAGGAAAAATACTTGGATGGTTCCCATGTGATTAGGAGACCAAATATGACATTTTTGTGAATTTTAACATTTTTGTGATTTTTATTATTTTTTAATTATTAAAATATTGAAAATAGGGTTAAAAATAATTTTTTTTTAAAAATTCCAATTTTAATTTTCTTAGACTCCGCTGATATCAGAGAGCCCACAAAACCAATTTGGTGAAGTTTTGAAATATATTTTGGGTTTTATGAATTTTTAAAGTTTAAAAGTGGCCATGTAATTTAAATAATTCATTTAGTGGGCTAAATCATTTTCAATTGACTTCAAATTTTTATGTGAGATTCTCTATATCCTAAGTGATAGTGGAGATTTTATTTTAATTGATTTTAATGTGTGGTTAATCATAATTAATTAAAATTCAATTTCAAATATTTATGCTAATTAGGATTATTTTTAAGGAATTAAGTTGAACCATATTTTTCCTATGGCTCTCTGGTCATAAGATACCTCCTCTAATTTTGTTAGATTTTATTAATCAATATGCTAATTATTGGAATTAAAATACCAAAACAGGCATATGAACTTAGAAAAAAGATAACTTACTACAGGGATAGCCTGTGGCCTTGGAAAATTTAGGGAATGTTTCTAAGATCTGAGGCTACAAAAGCCCTATGGTCTCATGCCATGGTGAAATGTATACATGCATGGAGAATTAAAATATTTAGAACAGTATTAAATTAATTAAAAATGAAATACTCAACAAAATGGATCAAATCTTTTTCCACATTATTCTCCTCTATTCCTTGTGCAAGTGGGTATTTTTAGTTTATTTTTATGATTTTTCTATGCAAAGATATGTATTTTTAAAGATTCAGGTATTTAAATAATTCAAAAAATCCATAATTTCCTACTTAACCACGTCGGCGCCAACTCAACCTATGGCCGGTCGAACTCTATGCGTCGCCTCCTGATTCAGCGCCGCCATCTGACTCGGCAGCCACGCGGTCCGTGGTTCATGTCCCATTGATCCGTCCGGTGTGATCCTAGCCGTTCACCCGATACACAAACCATCCGACGGTCCCTGGTCATCGTCTACGACTGGTGCGTCCCGTGAGCCGTCCACCTTCTAACCCTAAGATATCGCTTGATACTTAACCAAATCACACGTTCTTGGGCTCTATGAACTCGTCTCGACAAGACGAACACATCTATATGGCTTTGATGCATTAAAATTAAGCCAAATAAATGAAGAATCCGTAGAAGCTCAGGAGGAAGAAAAGGTCAATACCTTTGTTCTAAGAAGTGAAGCTTCAATCAGAGAGTTGCGGTACCTTCGATTGATCCCAAGGAAGCTCCAGATGAAGTCTCTGGCTCTGAGGAATTGTCCAGGTATGAAAGTGAACAAGGCCGATTTCAAGCTTTGATGGCTGGAGAGATTGGGTGGTCTGGTGAGGGGGCTTCCACTGGGAAACTCCTTCTCTTGGTCTGGTGAAGGTGTGGGCGAGTTTAATTGGGTTTCTGTGGAGGTTTCATGGATGTCCTGTTTTCTGGCCTGAGATTGAGCTCAAAAATTGAGCTCAGCCTGTGGGGATGAAGGCAGGAAAGTAGTGGGGTTCTTCTTCTCTAGGCTGGGAGAAGCTCTGGGAGTGATTTGGGGAGGTTCTGTTGACAAATTTTTCAACACCCCTCTCATGGCCGAGAGGTGTGAGTTATATGGCCAGGGCCATGGAGCTGAGCTAGGGTTCAATTGGTGGGTGGATTCCACTGCTTAGGTGGAGGGCAGTGGAGCGCCAGGGTTTAATTTGGCTGAGGTGGCCAATTGGGTGAGTTTGGGTGTATATAGGCTAGTGGTGGCTCTCGTTTTTGACCCCCTCTGGCGACTAGGCTAGCCAGCAAGGACAGGGGAGCTGGCCATGGGTCAGTTCAACTAAGGAGTAGGGTTTAATGGTGATAAACCAGGCAAGGGGATTTGGGGTGAGGCAAAAGGTGGATTTAACCATTTAAGGGAAGAGATCCCTTAAAATGAGGGACTCTTGGTCCATGGCTCACTTATCTTGGGCTAGGTGGATCTAGGGTGGTTCCTAGGGTTCACTTGGTGGCTGTGGAAAGGTTGGTTTAGCCACACTTGGTTTAATTTGGTTTGATTATGCCATAGGTTCAAATTGGCTCACTTGGGTTTAGGTTAGGCTAACTTGGGTTTAGGTTTGATTTAAGTCTAAATGTCTTGAGTAACATTGTAGAAATGATTGCCATGAAGAACTTTCATGAAGACATAGAAATGTTTTGAGTTCAATTGAAAGGTCAATTAGGTGGATTTAGGGATTTTTTGTTAATTTAGGCAAGGTTGAATCAACTTCGATCCAAGTTGGGTTAAGGTGGGTTTTAGACCCAATTGAAAGTTTCAAATGTCTTAGGGGAATGTGGTGAAGAGTTCCCAACATCAATTGGGAAGAAATTTTAGGATTTGGCTAACTAATTTGGTAGGTTTAGGGCGTGGATTCACTTTAGGCTAAAATGGGGTATTTTTGGTTTTCAAATAGATTTAGGTTAAGACTGGGCTCAAATTGGGGCAATTGAAGGTTGCATAGGTTTCATGGGCATGTCATGGAAAGTTTAGGATTGAAATTTGGGGAAGAAAAAAAGTTGGTATTAGGTTAATTGGGGGTTTTGGATTAATTAGGCAAAATTGGGGATTTTGGATTTCAAATGAAATTGAACTCAAATGTGAATGAATTTAGACTTAGATTTTGTTTAGATTGATATTGGGGATGTTGAATTAAAGTTTAGAATTTAAATTGGGCAAAATTGAGGTCAAATGGGTTGGTTTGGTTGGACATTGGGTCTATTTAGGTTAAAAATGGATCAAATTGGGTATTTTGATAAAAGTGGGTTGAATTGGCAAAATTAGCCTATAGTGTAGTTAGACAAAATGAAATTAGGAATATTTGGGATTTCTGGAATTTTCTGGGAATTTTTGGAATTTTTGGAATTTCGGGCTAAAAGGGTATTTAGGGTATTAAGACATTATTTGGAGGGTATTATGGTATTTTGGTGGATTTAAGAGGTGCGAATTATTTCAAAATGATTTTTAGGATTTTTTGGAATTTTGGGTAATTTTTGGGAAAATTGTGAAGGGTTTGGTGGTTGTAGGGGTATTTTAGGTAAATTTGGGTAGGCTTGAGGACCCAATGTCAAAACCAGGAATTTTGGCAAAAATGGTATTTGATTATGTTTGGGAAGTGTAGAAAATCTTAGAGTGAGCCATGGACCAAGAAGGTGTTCATTTTGAACATCTCATATGTTCCTAACCCTCTTAGCCAATGGCTAGGGGTTTGGACTTAGCCGCATGAGTGCTCTAATGAACCAGGAGTCAGGATTGGGTAAAGATGGTTCAGGGTTTAGGATGAGTGTGGGAGTGCAGTGTGTGTGCCAACCAGCCCTCACCAAGACTAGGCCACCCAGGGCAGTCCTAAGGTTTAAACATCCTATAGGAATTCATCTTTGTCTTCTTACACATTGGTCCCAACCTTCCAAGTGATTTGGAGGTTGATGACCATCTATGTAGGATTCTAAAGAGAAACAAGACTTGGTTTAAATTTCTAAAAGATGGGTTCAATCTCTAGTCCTCTAGGATAGTGAAGGAAAAGTCCTATGGCTAGATCCTAAGCACTAAAAGGAAAGGAGAGGACCTCACAAAAAATGTGGTCAACAAGGCTCTTACATGAATAAATTTCTTATTGTTAAGAAACATACTAAAACGTGAATAAGATTTGAAATTCACAAATTTATTCTCATCATAATCAAATTTCCTCTTTCCCTTAGCTAATCTTGGATTCATTTATCTAAAAATATCAAAATTTTCCAAATCAATTTTAAAATTACAATGCAATCGACTCCAAGGCAAAATTAAATAGATAAGAACTCAAAATCCATGAAAAATCTCCAAAGTTTCTCTAAAAACTTCAAAATTCCAAATCTTCATAATGTAGAAGATTTCCACGATCAAAATTGAAAATTTTTACGTTAAAATGTAGCTCTTACCAAGGGAAGATGAAATGCGAACTTTTCCGGCCACAAAATTGCTTTAAATCTAGATGCTAGTGAACCCTAGGAGAGAAAATCATCATTAGCTGGAGGTTGAAGACATAGATTTAGGCAAAAATGGCGGGTCCCAGTGTTAAATCGTGAAAATTTGGAGTTTTGGGCATTTTTCGCGTTTGAGCGCTATCTGGCGTTGGAAGCAGTGCCATTCAGCGCATTATTCTGCTGAAATGACCAAACTCTCTGACTTTCGGCGCTGTTCAGCACTGGTGGTAGCGCCATTCGGTCCCAGTTCAAGCACTGGATTTCCGACTTTCTTTTGTAATTTTGATCATTTTAAACCAGCTCCGATGTATAATTGGTCTAATTAAGCATTGAATAGTACCCTAAAGCCTTAGCAATTGATATTTTTTTAACACAAACAAAACATAACATTACTTTCATATATAAAATCCATAATTCATACACATACACACAACAGTAAGCATTACATATTTTCAAGCCATATAATCTTAAATTCAGCGTCACAAACAACCACAACACAATAACGTTGAGAACTAAACATGCAATCATGTCCATATATAACATTCAAACGGGAATTCTTCAGTAGAATCCTCTTCAATTCAAACTTTTCTTCTCATCAATCGAGTCAAACTTCCTTCAAGATATCCAGAATGATCAAAGTGCTCCTTCATTCTCCAAACCAGATGATCACAGAAATAAGAAAGATTGTTGATTGCATTCATCAGATGTTGTACTTCCTTCTCAAATTTCTTGATTTTCTTCAGGATGATTTGTGAACTTTCAGGAAAATAAGGAATAATATGTGCTGACTTTTGAGATGGTTGATCTTCAATAATGCTCATATCATTCATATCACCAATTGCTTGGTTACTATATGCATCTGCTAGGTTTATAAGCTTCCAAAGTAGAAGCACTCTTTCCCAGTTCTCATATGACACTTGTGACAGACTGCAGAGGAGAAATATGGTGGAAGGATTTCCAAGCCCATACTTTGATCCATGAACGATCAATCCCAAAACAGACTTAACAATTATCAAACCAACATCAATAAGCATTCCCATTTGAATACAATAATTCAGAATAGCACACTCCTTAGTTACCTTACTGATTTTCATTTTCGGGAGTAATTTTTCACAAATGAAGTAATGTAAGTGTCTCGACGTAGGATTTAAGATTGTGGTTGAGAAACTTACATACCTGCTATCTCTTATCTCCCATTCATCACTTTTATCTATCGGATATCCGTATATGTCATTCATATTGTCCTTCATTGGGGCAAAATTTGAATAGTGGGAGATTGGCACATTCTCTATCATGTTTAAATCATTAATCTTTGCAGGAGTAAATGTGACAAACCTACCTCACACATAAACAGATCCTTGGTTGATTCCATGAAGATTTGCGTAAAACTCCTTCATAACCGAAATAATTACTGCGGTAGTAGTATAACACAATACTTCCCAACGTCTCTGAACAATAATTTCATCAATTCTATTTGTAGTAGAATTCATACCTCGATTTACAAAGCCTCGCTCTTTAATCAATCTCATATTTGAGATATTTTTGTTGAAAAGTCGCAGTGCCTCGAAATTTACAAACTTCTACGGTTAAACACTTGAAATCTTTAAATTTCCATCGAGTCAGAATCCATTTTGCAAGAATTTGGGACTTCCTCTTCGTTCCTTTGGAAGTTCCTGCATCTAGGGGCGGTTTTTGGAAGTTCTAATGGAGGAGTTACCACCTAGAATCGCCAAAACATAGATTTTAAATATGAGAAATGATTTTCTGAACAGCTGCGCTGTCCGGCGCTGATATCAGCGTTGTTCGGTGCTAGTTCAAATTCACCAAGCTTCACTTCGTTCAAATTTTTTCCAAACATTTCTTAAATATTATTAATGATAATTAAGGAAGAATAAGACTTAATTTAACCAACGAACAAACACAAATAACATATCAAACAAAGCAAACACTCAACAACTGTGGGTTGCCTCCCACAAAGTGCTTGGTTTAAGGTCGTCGACCCTACATAACGTTCGGTTATTCGGGTTGATTGAACTGACCATTACGAATGTATGAATTTATGTATTTATATTTAAATATTTATAATAATTTCTGTAAAAGTCACAATTTCAAACGCAAGTATACATATCATTTCAAGTAATACAGGGCTGTATTGGAGTCCTGGTTATCGATCCCACAGGGAAGATTAAGTGAAAATTAATTTAAGAAATATATTAGAATTTTCAAATTAAAAGTAATTATTATTTTTATTTCTTTTCAAAATTCAGATTTTTAAGTTTAATTAAATTTCTACTAAATGCAAATAAGCAATAATAAGATAAAAAGTTAATGCAAGTATAAATAAAATAACTTTCTCCTTTTTCAACTAATCCAATATTTTTCAGAATAAATATCATTCGTTGAGAACTTGAAATTATGGTATTGCGCTAAATAGAAGCATTCCTATTCTTTACCTTCGCTCGATAGTATAAAGAACATTGGCTAATCTATAGATCAATTCAGGATGTATTATTAGTAGAATGGGTTAATCTAGGCTCACACTTCTAGATGTCTAAGGGTGGCTATGGTCGGCCCTACTAGTGACTCGTTCCCTTTCTATAAACAAAATTATTAGAATTTAGTCTGTCACTCTAAAAACTAATCAATTCTACGCCCAATAAACAATATCTCTCTATTTATTTGCACTTCACCTTGAATAACCCGCTCAAGACCTTCGATTACCCAAGGATTCATGTGATATCTACTAGTTAAGAACTCATCTCCGTATAGGTCTCAGAATTCTTCAACAGTTTTTAACAATTCAAATGGCCAGTTTAAAAAGTAAATTAAGATCAGGTATTAATATCATGGCAATTTTTATAAAATTTAAGTTTAAGTTCTCTAACGAAATTAAATTATCTTATTATCTCTTCATAGTTGAAAGGAGAAAGAAAACTAACTACTCATAACACATTGAATTCACACAAAAAAACATATTTATAAAACTTTGAACCAAGTTACAAATACTTATCTAAAATGTTCCTTCAAGTGATCTACTGAATCCTACTGACTCCAATGCAAGGTACAAGACTTCAACAGCAACAACACTTGCAAACTCACACTTACTACTCAAGGAAATGAGTAGTAACACTCAAAATAACTAAAATAAACTCACTAAATACTTAAGAAGAAAATATGGTGGCTCTCTAATCTATCTCTGGTTGTTAGAGATCAGGGGGGCAAGAGAGAGAGCACGATTTTCTGAAGAAATGTCTCTTATTTATAGAGCTCTGAAAATGGTCAGGGGTTGCTTAAGGCACCTCTTCAAAATTCGTCCAAATACAATGTATCTTCTAGAAAGTAACTATGGCACCTAGGCACCGGAATCTGGCGCCTAGGCGCCGTAGTCCGTGACCAAGTCTTCACACGTCTTCACTTTGGATCGCACCTCTTCATGATTAAAACTGTTTTTCTGTGTCCAGATGCATTGTATCACATGTCCTATGTATTAGGAGTAACTTTCAGTCTTCTAGAAGGTCTGATAAACGCTTAACACCGTCAAAATAACTGCCCAAATTTGTCAAAAATTCTTCACTGCTTCAGTATCGAACTGGAGCTTAGGCACCGGATTCTGGCGCCTAGGCGCCAGACCTAAAATTTCGGTAACTTTGCTTAAAAGCTCTATTTTTGCTCATTTTTTCTCTTTCTTCATTCTTGAAATCTTTTTTTATCACACATCCAAAAACATAAAAATACCTTTCATTAAAGCATAATATCCTTAAGAATTGAATCATAAATAATGCATAAAAATAGGTACTTTTTACGTGAATCATTGATCCAACATTAAAACCTCTTTAAAATTTGGTTTATTGCCTTCAAATATGGTTTTAATCTTTAGCCATTAACTTTGAATATTCTTCCAGATTTAGGTTCTTCGATAATCACAGCTCCAAACTGATACACTTTTATGAAAATGAAAGGTCCTGTCCATCTAAATTTCAGTTTCCCAGGAAATAATTTCAATCTTGT
>CM040430.1:53115599-53127727 GCA_022702705.1 Papilionanthe hookeriana x Papilionanthe teres | reverse complement strand
TCGGCTTTCTCCTTAACTTTCAAGATGGAAATCCAAAGCCTGGAGTCCCCCAGCTTAGGCTTAACAGTAGTTGGGTGCTCCAATCTGCAGTATTTTCCATGAAGAAATTTGGCCCACAGAGTATCTTTTGCTATGAACCTGATCCATAACTTACACATGTTGGTGAAGTTCAGTTGATCAAAACTTCTAAAGCCAAGGCCCCCTGCCTGAGTGGGTTTGCACAAACTGTTGCCAAGGGAACCAGATGAAACCGCTTGTGTTGTCCAGCCCAAAGGAATCGTTAAAAAGCTTGCCGATCCGCATATTGGTACTCTTTTCATAGAGAACATCCGAAGAGCATAGGAAGGGAGAGCAAGAAGGATGCTCTTCGAGCAAGGTTATTCTTCCTCCATTAGAGAGGAAAGAGTTAGACCAATTAGAGATTCGAGTTTTGATCTTTTCAATAATTTCCCGAAATCGGGTCCGTTTTGATCCGCCTTCGATAAGCCGAACTCCAAGATAATGGATGGGGAGAGTTCGTCGAATGGAAACCAAGTATAATCGGAGATCCATCTTCTTAGGATGAGACTCACATTTTTACTTGGGTAGAAAAGGCACTTATTGAGATTAAGTTCCATCCCGTATACTTCCATAAAATGATTTAAAATCTTCTTAACCACCCTGATAGCAGCTTTAGAGGCCTTAGAGAAAATGATAATGTCATCTGCATAGGATAGGTGGCTAACCCTTATGTTGTATTTGTGGTGATAAGTAAGGTGGGGAGAAGCAGTAAAAACATGATCCAAACTTCTGGACAGATAGTCAAATGCTAGAATGAAAATTGTTGGGGAGAGTGGGTCACCTTGTTTGATCCCTCTTGAAGCACTGAAAAATCCCTCTTTGTTACCATTTATAAGCACAAAATGGGCATTGCACTCTAACCACCTTTTGATGAGATGGACAAAGCTAGGTTGAAATCCCCTGGCAGATAACACATTTAATATGAACTTCCAGCTAATAGTATCATATGCTTTCTTTATATCAAGTTTAAAAATGATATTATGGCCCCTGCACCTTCTGTCTAGATCCAAAAGCATTTCCTGAGCCAAAAGAATATTATTAGAAATATTTCTTCCTTTAACAAAGGCAGCCTGGCTCTCACTAATGATGTGGATCAAATAAGGTTGAATTCTTGAAACAAGGATTTTACTTAGCATCTTGGACATCACATAAGTTAAACTGATAGGTCTGTAGTCTCCCCAAGTGTGTCTGATTTTATTCTTTGGAATGAGCACAATGGTGGAAGCAGAAAAATATTTAGGGGGGTCCATGCTTTGAAAGAATGCCTGCACAGCTTGAACAACATCCCCACCAATAATAGACCAGCTAGCCTTGTAAAAAGAGGATGTAAAGCCATCAGGACCAGCAGCTTTAGAATCCTCAATGTTTTCAAGAGCACTCTTAACCTCCTTTTCCTCAGGAATATAAGTTAGATTCAGTTCCTGCACATAATTGTAGTTATCCTGAAAAAGAAATTGTTGAAAAGAAGTGGAACTAGAGGGAACCTGTGTGAACAGATTGCTGAAAAATCTTTCAGCATCTCTTGCAATGTCAACGAGCATCGGTGACTTTAATTCCAAACTTCATTGGTAATTGAAAGGATCATATTGCATTTTCTTTTGAAGTTTATAAATGCATGGTAATATTTAGTATTTCGGTCACCATCAATAAATTTGCGTATGCGACTTTTCGCTTATAAAATTCAACTCGGTAATCGACTCTATGTAAGCAGCTGTTCTGAAGCTCTAAATAAATCAGCTTCACTCTTTTCCCCTTGTAAGTAAGCAGCTTCAGTATATGCAACCTCAATTTCTGCCTTTTGAATATTCTCCTGGAGATTCCCAAAAGTTGTCCAGTTCCAGCTGCTGAAATGTTTAGCAGCTAATTTATGAAGAGACCAAAGGTTTCCCCAAGGAGAGCTGCCCTGAGTTGGCTTCCAGATCTTCCCCACTTCAGACAGAAATTCAGGGTGAAGTGTCCACATATTTTGGAATCTGAATTGCCTGTCAGCCTTCCTACCAGAATTTTGTATGGAGATGAGTAAAGGCCCGTGGTCTGAGCAAACCATAGCACAAATGAGTAACAAAAGTGAAAGGGAAAGTCTCGAAGCCAAGAAGAATTGACCAAGATTCTATCCAATCTTTCCCAAGTATTTCCTCTTCTCTATGTGAAAGGGGGCCAAGAAAACCCAGTGTCAAAGAGCTTAGCATTATTGATAAAAAGATTAAATCTATTCATAGAAGAGGTAGGTGGGGAGAAACACCTATCTTTTCGATTGGGGAAGAGAGGCAATCGAAGTCCCCCCAACCATCCAAAAGGAGCTCATGCCAATGGCAATAGAGAGCGGGTCGGACCACAACGAATCGTTGCTCGGGCAGGAATGCAACTGGCATAAAGGAAGGTGGCAAAACCCATCTCGCTCCCCAATAACAAATCAAGATGGACAAATTGGGAGTTGTCCACAATGACTGACCATTGTAATTCCTGCCTTGCAAAGACCCAAATCTTGTTGTTGAGATTAGCAAAACAAGTAAAATTTGGAAAAGACTTAACAATTTTACTTTTGTTTTTATTAACCATAGGTTTCAGAAGTACAAAACACCATAAATTGTGTAATTTGACAAACTGTTTTATTCTGTTTAGAGAGGAAGGGTGAGCAGCCCCCCTAATATTCCAACACATGAAATTGATCATTGAGATATATTTTTTCCTTTCCCCCTAGTTCTAGGGAGAGGGGCTTCAGAGCTATCAGGGGGATCTCCTTGAGACTGAAATTCTAGTAATCCTTGCAATTCAGTTTTGCTTTTTTTCCTCTTGCTTTTTTTCTGTATCTGCCAAACACTGTGCAAATCTTCAGTTGTCTCCTTGATTTGATCTGTAACAATTTCCAAGTTGTTTTCTGGGACTGAGATTAGTGTTACGAGATCCAGAGGGCTGGAAACATCAATTGGGTCGCCTTCTTGTTCTTCCATGACCTCCGTCATAGCCTTATCCATATCATGATTCTCTCAGATTACCAACCTCATTGCCTTCCGGAGAATTGGCATCTCCGGTGATTTGTCTGCAGTTGGTGTCTTCTATAGGAACTTCAGGAGGGGTAGTAGGGATGGCAGGTATAACATCTGCCATCCTACCAGGCCCAGCTGTTTTTTTTCTAGATGGGGGATGGAGTCTATAACACTGATCCATCAAATGGCCAAACATTCTACAATGTTTGCAATAGTGTGGTTTGAACTCTACTTCCACTGCCTGCCAAAAGCCCTCTTCTGGAAACTCCTCATCTGTTCTAATCCAAATCTTTTGAATATCAGGTAATGTTATATCTCTCTCTACCAGCACCCTAGCTCAGTATTGGTCTTGCCATATCAAAAGTGTGAGTGTCAATTTTTAAAGGAGTACCCAATGCTTGGCTTATATTGAACATGGCATTTTGATTATACAGTTGAATAGGTAAATCTGGAAACTTAAACCACATAGGGATGATTGGTGGCTCTTTAGAAGGATCAAAGTCTGGAGTCCATTTCAACACTTTCATGTAAGTGCTAGCTATCAGTATTGATTGTTTCCCAAAAATTCTAGCATAGTCCTCCTCATTGGATAGTCTTATCGTCGCATGTCTCCCATCTAAGAGGCCCAACTTCCACTCGCCAACAAGGTTTAAATCTTCAAAGAATTTTCCGACATATTCCATTTTGGGGTGCCCCATTTGGAATTTACCAATCAAACAGAACTTGACAGCCTCATTGAGGTAATTCATATCCTGTTTAGAAAACAAAACAGCAGGTAGGCCATCCTTGGAACCCAAAGGCCTGATGTAAGGGCTGCTGCCTTTGCCTGCAGCAGTGTCATGCATCTCTTGGGGAAAAACCAAATGATCAAAGGATTCATGAGGAATATGTCCATTCCCCCACAACTCCAGCACAGGAAGCTTTAGCCCACATAGAATTGGTGGAGCTTGATGGCGATGAAATATATTTTTGGTCGCATGTCGTCGCCGTCAATTCCTGTATCATGTCAATGTCAAGGAGTCACCACTCTCTTTCTCTATCCATCACCCTAATTCTTATTCTACTTAGACTTATTGTCAGAAGTCTTTGGAGAATTTGAAGAAGGATTAATCATGATAGAGATTGAGAGAAAAAGAGATCGAACGATAATCTCATAGAAAAAGTCTTCAGATTGTGTAATTACTAAAGTTTTTCATATAAGAAGATCACATGAAGATCTTGGATAACCGGAGAGGTCTTGTAGGTAAAATACCTATCCCGAGTTCTTTAATCTCCTATAGGAGCAAGCTCCTATAGTTAATTACATCCCGAGCAATTAATACTGCCTAGGAAAACTCCCGATTAAGGTTAACATTTATCCTCGAAAAAGTATGAGTGTTGTCGTGGCAGTGCATTTCTGAAGAATCGATACTACCAGAAAGTTTTGTTTATATTGGGTTTATGTTGTTCCTTCGCGGTGGATTGTTTTGTTGTTTGTAGAAAGTTTAGGTTTTGTGGCTATCCTAAAAGTTCGGTTTTGTTGTCAATGTTCCGTTGTCGACGTCCCGCAAAACAGAGTTAGCACACCCTATAACATGCAAAGAAAATCTAACGAAACATCATGTCTTCATCCCGCAAGGAAAACAAAGTTAGAAACAATGTCATGCCAAGATATTTAGATTACTCGGTCAAAGTGTCCGTTGATCCGCAGTTGTTTGATGTCCAAATGTTGTTGAGATGTCGGTTTATGTTGAATGTTAAGTTTGATTTGAAATGTCAATTAATGTTTAATTTGGTTTGAAATATCGATTTGTGTTTGGGAATGTTGATTAATGTCGAATAATTTCATTTGAAATGTCTAATTTATTTAGTTTCGTTTAGAATGTTGGATTTATGTCGGTTATGTCAATTTTAGTTTAAAATGTCAAATTTATGTCGATTTTATGTCAGTTGTGTTTGAAATGTCGAATTTATGTCGGTTTTGCCGATTTTTGTTTGAAATGTCAAATTTATGTCGATTATGTCGATATTCGTTTAGAATGTCGATTTTATGACGGTTGTGTTGATTTTTGTTTGGGATGTCAAATTTATGTTGATCATGTTAATTTATGTTTGAAATGTCAAATTTATGTTGATTATGTCGATTTGAGTTCAATTTGGGTTGAACCTAAGATTTATGTCGATTTAGGTTCAATTTGAGTTGAATCTAAGGTTTATATCGATTTAGGTTTAATTTGGGTTAAACCTAAGGTTTATGTCGATTTAGGTTCAATTTGGGTTGAACCTAAGATTTATGTCGATTTAGGTTCAATTTGGGTTGAATCTAAGGTTTATGTCGATTTAGATTCAATATGGGTTGAACCTAAGGTTTATGTCGATTCAGGTTCAATTTGGGTTGAATCTAAGGTTTATGTTGATTTAGATTCAATTCGGGTTGAACCCAAGGTTTATGTCAATTTAGGTTCAATTTGGATTGAACCTAAGGTTTATGTCGATTTAGATTCGATTTGGATTGAATCTAAGGTTTATGTCGAATTAGATTCAATTTGGGTTGAATCTAAGGTTTATGTTGATTTAGATTCAATTTGGGTTGAATCTAAGGTTTATGTCGATTTAGATTCAATTTAGATTAAATCTAAGGTTTATGTCAATTTAGGTTCAATTTGGGTTGAACCTAAGGTTTATGTCGATTTAGATTCAATTTGGGTTGAATCTAAGGTTTAGGTTAACTTGAATTTAAGTTGGGTTGGGTTTAGATTAGGTTCAATGTGGGTTGAACCTAAGGTTTAGGTTAACTTGAGTTCAAGTTAGGTTAGACTTAAGTTAAGTTGAGTTTAGGTTAGGTTCGATATGGATTGAACCTAAGGTTTTGGTTAACTTGAATTGTTAGGTTGACTCGAGTTAGGTAGTTTAGGTTAGGTTCAATGTGGGTTGAACCTAAGGTTTAGGTTAACTTGAGTTCAAGTTTAGGTTGGACTCAAGTTAGGTAGATTTAGGTTAGGTTCATGTGGGTTGAACTTGAGTTTTGGTTAACTTGAGTTCAAGTTAGGTTGGACTCAAGTTAGGTTAGTTTAGGTTAGGTTCAATGTGGGTTGAACCTAGGTTTTAGTTAACTTGAGTTCAAGTTAGGTTGGACTCAAGTTAGTTAGTTTAGCTAAGTTTGGTTTAACTCTGAGTCCAATATAGGTTAGACTTAAGTTTGGTTTGATTTGACTTAGGTTCATGTCGGTCGAACCTAAGTTTGGCTTGGCTTAAGTCTAATGTAGATCAGGCTTAAGTTAGGTTTAAGTTCGATTTAGGTTCAATGTGGGTCGAACCTAAGTTTGGTTTGAATTAAGTCTAATGTAGATCAGGCTTAAGTTAGGTTTAGGTTCGATTTAGGTTCATGTCGAGTCGAACCTAAGGGTTTGGTCTAAGTTCGATTAAACCTTAGTTAGTTAAGGCTTAATGGTTTAATTAGGTCTAAGGGTTAAACCTAATTGAGGCTTAGATATGATTAAACCTTAGTTAGTTAAGGCTTAAAGGTTTAATTAGGTCTAAGGGTTAGACCTAATTAGGGTTTAAGTTTGATTAAACCTTAGTTAGTTAAGGCTCAAAGGTTTAATTAGGTCTAAGGGTTAGACTTAATTAGGGTTTAGGTATGATTAAACCTTAGTTAGTTAAGGCTTAATGGTTTAATTGAGTCCAAGGGTTAGACCTAATTAGAGTTTAGGTATGATTAAACCTTAGTTAGTTAAGGCTTAATGGTTTAATTAGGTCTAAGGGTTAGACCTAATTAGGGTTTAGGTATGATTAAACCATAGTTAGTTAAGTCTTAATGGTTTAATTAGGTCTAAGGGTTAGACCTAATTAGGGTTTAAGTTTGATTAAACCTTAGTTAGTTAAAGCTTAAAGGTTTAATTAGGTTTAAGGGTTAGACTCAATTAGTGGTTTAGGTATGATTAAACCTTAGTTAGTTAAGGCTTAAAGGTTTAATTGGAGTCTAAGGGTTGGACTCCATTAGTAGTTTAAGTATGATTAAACCTTAGTTAGTTAAGGCTTAAAGGTTTAATTAGTGTCAAGGGTTAGACCTAATTAAGGTTTAGTTTGATTAAACCTTAGTTAGTTAAGGCTTAAAGGTTTAATTAGTCTAAGGGTTAGACCTAATTAGGGTTTAGGTATGATTAAACCTTAGTTAGTTAAGGCTTAATGGTTTAATTAGGTCTAAGGGTTAGACCTAATTAGGGTTTATGTATGATTAAACCTTAGTTAGTTAAGGCTTAAAGGTTTAATTAGGTCTAAGGGTTAGACCTAATTAGGGTTTATGTATGATTAAACCTTAGTTAGTTAAGGCTTAAAGGTTTAATTAGGTCCAAGGGTTAGACCTAATTAGTGGTTTAGGTATGATTAAACCTTAGTTAGTTAAGGCTTAAAGGTTTAATTGGAGTTCAAGGGTTAGACCTAATTAGGGTTTAGTTTTATTAAACCTTAGTTAGCTTAAGGCTTAATGGTTTAATTAGGTCTAAGGGTTAGACTTCAATTAGTGGTTTAGTGTATGATTAAACCTTAGTTAGTTAAGGCTTAAAGGTTTAATTAGGTCTACAGGGTTAGACCTAATTAGTGGTTTATGTATGATTAAACCTTAGTTAGTTAAGGCTTAAAGGTTTAATTAGTCTAAGGGTTAGACCTAATTAGTGGTTTAGGTATGATTAAACCTTAGTTAGTTAAGGCTTAAAGGTTTAATTAGTGTCTGCACCTAATTAGTGGTTTAGGTATAATTAAACCTTAGTTAGTTAAGGCTTAAAGGTTTAATTAGGTCTAAGGGTTAGACCTAATTAGGGTTTAGCTTTGATTAAACCTTAGTTAGTTAAGGCTTAAAGGTTTAATTAGTTCAAGGGTTAGACTCTAATTAGTGGTTTAGGTATGATTAAACCTTAGTTAGTTAAGGCTTAAAGGTTTAATTAGCTCTAGGGTTAGACCTAATTAGGGTTTATGTATGATTAAACCTTAGTTAGTTAAGGCTTAAAGGTTTAATTAGGTCTAAGGGTTAGACCTAATTAGGGTTTAGGTATGATTAAACCTTAGTTAGTTAAGGCTTAAAGGTTTAATTAGTCTAAGGGTTAGACCTAATTAGGGTTTAGGTATGATTAAACCTTAGTTAGTTAAGGCTTAGTAGTTTAATTAGGTCTAAGGGTTGAACTTAATTAGGGTTTAGGTATGATTAAACCTTAGTTAGTTAAGGCTTAATGGTTTAATTAGTTCAAGGCTAGACCTAATTAGTGGTTTAGGTATGATTAATTAAGTTTAATTTGTCTTTAAACCTAATTAAAGAGAGTTTGATTTTGATTAATTAAGTTTAATATGTCTTTAAACCTAATTAAAGAGAGTTTGATTTTGATTAATTAAGTTTAGTGTGTCTTTAAACTTAATTAAAGGAGTTTAATTTTTATTAAACCTAATTTAGGTAAGGTTTAATGGGTTAATTAAGTTTAGTGTGTCTTTAAACTTAATTAAAGGAGTTTAATTTTTATTAAACCTAATTTAGGTAAGGTTTAATGATTAATTAAGTTTAGTGTATCCTTAAACTTAATTAATAGAGTTTAAATTTTATTAAACCTAATTTAGGTAAGGTTTAATGATTAATGTCATTTTAAACCCTAATTGAATCTAATCTTGTCATTTTAGACTCAAATGAAGTTCATTATTAGCCTATCATAGACTAAAATCATTTTCAAAGTTTTTATTGATGAAAATAATTTAATTTATTAAAAGGGTTATTTTGGGATTAAAATTATTTGATTGATAAATGATTTTATCCCTAAATTTCAAAATGTCTTTGAAAATGATTTTTATGGCTTAGAAATATTTTTCCTAGGGTTATTGTCTGTTACCCTAACATTTCTAGTCATTTGCATTTTTATTTTCTTAATTTTCAAAGTTTAATAATTATTATTTGAAATAATTACCATGAAACTTAAAAATTCAAGAAAAGTGCCCTAGGCATGTTTTCTGTCCTTAGGAAAATTATGGAAGATTCCTAAGAACATAAAGATAAATGCCTCAAAATTTCATAATTTTTGGATTTGTAAATAATTTTTAATAATTAAAATACTCCAGAGAGTATTTAATTAATTAAAAATTAAATACTGTAAATAAAATAATTATTTTAGTCTCATAATTTTCTCCTCTTCAAGAGCTTTCCGGAGGTAGTTTTATTTAATTTTTAGGACCTCTGGTTAGAAAGATATGAATTTTTGAAGTTTAGGGAATAAAAAAAAATATTCCTTTTTTTTTTAATTCGGCGCCGCCAAACCTTCCCGCCGTCGACGCGTGTCCTCGGACGCGTCGAACGGGCAGGAAGATCCCGTGCAACGGGTCGGACCGCGGGCTCCGTTCGGCGCAGATCTGCTCCTTCTGTTCCAAAGGCGCCGGATCGGACGGCGCAGAAAATTCGGGATTTAATCCCGAAATTCCGTAGGCATTGAACTTCAAACATTAATATCTCACTCATTTCTTGATGAAATTGAGTAATTTTTTTTTTAAAATGCTCATCTAGACAATTAGTATCAATCTATACGGTGATGATACACTTTTGAGCTATAAAATTACATGATTTATTAAAAACATGAATTATTTTGCAAATATAAATTCCATACCTTGGCCATAAGTGGATCAAGTCAGATCAGACCCTATGGTTGTCTTCTTGGACCCCAAGAGAAGATTTTGGAAGCAAAAATTTGTTCCAGAAGTTGTGGTTGGAGAGGAATTTGGGAATTGGTCCTGATTTGGGCTGATTTTGAAAATGGCTCAAATTGGCTCAAATGGGTTAGATCTATGGCTGGGTTTCACTCCTAAAAGATAATGGGGACTCTTAGGAAGAACTTTTATGTTGGGAGCAGGAGGATTTGGGCAGCCTATAGGTCTCACTAAATATTTTCTTCCTCCTCAGCTAGTTTAGGCCAAGGGCTCTATTTATAGCCAAATGATGGAGTTGGCTTGCCTTAGGCTGTTCTTGGGCATTACTTATCTCCCCTACATGCTGATTGGGTGATCATTTGGCATGAGATAAGCTTAGATTTTTCTCTCTAAGTATTTCATGGTAAATATCATCATTTTGTCTCATGTCCATTGACCATTGTGGGAGGTGAATGGTGAGGTGTTGCAAGGCTTGCTAAGGAGCTTACAACTCAATCCATGACCTTAGTAAGTGATGACACGTAACCTAGCCTATAGCCTAACCTTCATCATTTCCATTTACCATGGTAAAGAGAGGTTACATGTGAGGTTTTCTCCTCATTGGGTGGCTTGGGTGGTGGTCATTTTGGCCCTATGTTGGCCGGCCACCTTAAGGAGGGAATGAGGGAGATGATGACACCTCTTTCCATGCATAACCATGGGGGTTAAGCCATGGATGATGGGCTTTAGGATGGGCTTTAGGATGGGCTTTAAAATGAACTTTAAAATGGACTTTTTATATGTTAAAGAGGCTTTTAAAATGAATTAGCCCAATTAAATATGAAGAGCCCACTTGTACTTTCATCCCTCCCCTTTAATTTCCATTTTAATTAATTTTTTTATTAATTGAAATTGGTGGAAATTATTTGATTAATCAATTTACTAATTGAAAATGATTTCAAATTAATTAATTGATTATTTTTGTCATTTTATGTCATTTTATGATTTTTAATTTAATTTTCATTTTAATTATGTCATTTAATTAATATGTTGAAAATTAAATCATTAATCATTTTAATTAATCAAAATAATTTTGAAATTAATTATTTGATTAATTTTGTCATTTTTATGTCATTTTTTTATTTATTTTAATTAAAATAGATAAGTGTTGACCAATTTTGACTTGGGTTGACCCAAGTTAGCCCAAATTGGTCAAATTGAGTCCAATGTCTGTGATTTTGTCATTGTGGTGTTTTAAATGTGTTAGTGGGTGAAAAGGTTGATTTATGGGTCAACAGGACTGGTCGTTAGGTCTGGTCTGACCAATTTGACCAAAGTTGACTTTTTAGGTCAAAAGGTTGACCTATGGGGTCAACAGTGCAGGTCACTAGGTCTGGTTTGACCAATTTGACCAAAGTTGACTTTTTAGGTCATAGGGGTGACCTATGGGGTCAACTGTGTAGGTCACTAGGTCTGATTTGACCAATTTGACCAAAGTTGACTTTTTAGGTCATAAGGGTGACCTATGGGGTCAACAGTGTAGGTTACTAGGTCTGGTTTGACCAGTTTGACCAAAGTTGACTTTTTAGGTCATAGGGGTGACCTATGGGGTCAACAGTGTAGGTCATTAGGTCTGTTTTGACCAATTTTGACCAAAGTTGACTTTTTAGGTCATAGGGGTGACCTATGCGGTCAATGATGTTGGTCATTAGGTCCGGTTTGACCAATTTGACCATAGTTGACTTTTTAGGTCATAGTGGTCGACCTATGGGGTCAACGATGTAGGTCACTAGGTCTGGTTTGACCAATTTGACCAAAGTTGACTTTTTAGGTCATAGGGTTGACCTATGGGGTCAACAGTGTAGGTCACTAGGTCTGGTTTGACCAATTTGACCAAAGTTGACTTTTTAGGTCATAAGGGTGACCTATGGGTTCAACGATGTAGGTCATTAGGTCCGGTTCGACCGGTTTGACTAAAGTTGACTTTTTAGGTCATAAGGGTGACTTATGGGTCAACGAGGTTGGTCACTGGGTCTGATTTGATCATTTTGACCAAAGTTGACTTTTTAGGTCATAAGGTATTGACCCATTATAAAATGAGGTCAACAGAGCTATCAATAGGGAAAAGTCTGGCAGAGGGGTTAGCCATCAGCAAACGGCCCCCAAAACCAAACCCCAGAAGACAGCATAAACAATAAACAGCTATGCAGCAGAGACCACCTGAGCAAAAGGCCACAGAAAACCTCCAGGGAGAGGAAAGAAAAGCGCACCAGGAAGCACCAAGAAAGCGTAAGCCACCGTGAAGGTGACCAAACATCAAACACAAGTTCAATGTAACAGTGAAACCTCAGAAATTTGAAAAACAGAAAGCCCGGGAAGGCCAAGAACAAGGAAACCAAGAGAAACACCACTCCCAAATCAAAATAGGTAGCAAAAACAGGAAGCCCG
>CM040430.1:53108099-53110599 GCA_022702705.1 Papilionanthe hookeriana x Papilionanthe teres | reverse complement strand
TATTTAAAATAAAAAAATAAAATTAAATAAATTTTATTATATATATAAATATATATTTATGTACCTCTATATATATTTTTTTATTTATAATTTTTTTTAATTATTAAATATTTTTATAAATAAATTTTATTTATAAATAATATACTATACTTAAAATATTTAAAATAAAAAAATAATATTAAATAAATTTTTGTATATATATAAATATATATTTATGTACCTCAATATATATATTTTTATTTATAATTTTTTTAATTATTAAATATTTTTATAATTAAATTATATTTATAAATAATTTAATATACCTAAAATATATAAAATAAGAAAATAATATTATATATATATATATATATATATATTTATATAATTATATATTTATTTATTTATATATACAGATATAAATTTTTTTATTTATAAATTTTTTAACTATTAAATATTTTTATGATTAAATTATATTTATAAATAATACACTATACTTAAAATATTTAAACTAAAAATAATATTAAATAAATTTATATATATATATATACATATATATTTATAATTTATTTAATTATTAAATTTTTCCATGATTAACTTTTATATATAAATAATATACTATTTTTAAAATTTTTAAAATAAAAAAATTATATTAAATAAATTTATTTATATATACCTATATTTATTTATTTATAATTTTTTTAACTCTTAAATATTTTTATAATTAAATTATATTTATAAATAATATACTATACTTAAAAAATTTAAAATAAAAAAATAATATTATAAAAAATTGTATATGTATTTATATATTCACATATATATTTAATTATTTATAATTTATTTAACTATTAAAAAATTTTATAATAAAATTTTATTTATAAATAATATCCTATACTTAAAATATTTAAAATAAAAGAATTATATTATATATATATATATATATATATATATATATATATATATATATATATATATATATATATATATATATATACGGTTAAATTATAAAATTTATATATTTATGTATACCTATATATATTTTTATTTATATTTACTTAACTATTAAATATTTTTATAATTAAATTATATTTATAAATAATAAACTATACTTAAAAAATTAAAAATAAAAAAATAATTATATGTATATATATATAATTTATTTAACAATTAAATATTTTTTTAATTAAATTAAATTTATAAATAATATACTATATTTAAAATATTTAAATTTAAAAAATAATATAAAATAAATTTATATATATATATATATAAATAAATATATATTTATGAATAAATTTATATATTTATATATATATATATATATATATATATATATATATATATATATATATATATATATATATATAGTTATTTATAATTTTGTTAACTATTAAATATTTTTATAATTAAATTATATTTATAAATAACATACTAGACTTAAAATATTTAAAATAAAAAATAATATTACATAAATTTATATATGTATATATATATATATATATATATATATATATATATATATATATATATATACCTATATATATATTTATTTATAATTTATTTAATTATTTAATATTTTTTTAATTAAATTATATTTATAAATAATATACTATACTTAATAAATTTAATAAATAATAATTTAATATATATATATATATATATATATATATATATATATATATATATATATATATATATATATATATATCTTTATATATACACATATATATTTACTTATTGATAAATAATATATTATACTTAATACATTTAAAATAAAAAATAATTTTACATATATATATATATATATGAATTTATATATTTATATATACACATATATATTTATTTATTTATAATTTGTTTAACTAATAAATATTTTTATAATAAAATTATACTTATAAATAATATACTCTACTTAAAATATTTTAAAAAATATTATTAAATATGTATGTGTGTGTGTGTGTGTATATATATATATATATATATATATATATATATATATATATATATATATATATATATATATATAATTTGTTAAACTATTAAATATTTTTATAATTAAATTATATATAAAATACTCTAATATACTTAAAATATTAAAATAATAATAATATAATTATATAAATTAATATATATATATATATATATATATATATATTTATATATTTATCATTTTTTTAACTATTAAATAATTTTATAATTAAATTAAATTTATTATTAATATATTATACTTAAAATATTTTAAACGTAAAAAAATATTAAATAAATTTTATTATGTATAAATTTATATTTATTTTCCTCTATTTATACTTTTTTATTTATAATTTTTTTAATAATGAAATATTTTTATAATTAAATTATATTTATAAATAATATACTATACATAAAATATTTAAAATAAGAAATAATATTAAATAAATTTTTTTATATATATAAATATATATTTATGTACCTCTATATATATATATATTTTTATTTATAATTTTTTCATTATTAAATATTTTAATAATTAAATTATATT
>CM040430.1:53070599-53100599 GCA_022702705.1 Papilionanthe hookeriana x Papilionanthe teres | reverse complement strand
TTTAATTTTGGTCAAAATAATTAATTTTCGACCTAACGACCAAAATAACCAATTTTTCGAATTAATGACCAATTATTGACCCAATATGTCAATCTCTGACCAAAAAGTCATCTTTGGACAAAATGGTCAATGATTGACCCAATGCTAAACCCATTGCCCAGTAAGTTTAATTTTGACCAAAAAGTCAATTTTGGTCAAAATAGTCAATTTTTGACCTAATGACCACCCATTGACCAAATTGGTCAACTTTTGACAAAAAAATAAACTTTAGTCAAAGTGGTCAATTTTTGACCCAATGATCAACTCATTGACTAAATTGGTCAAATTTTGACTGAAAAGTCAACTTTTTAGGTCAAAATAGACAATTTTTGACATAATGACCAATTATCGACCCAATAAGTAAATCTCTCGACCAAAAAGTGAACTTTGGTCATAATTATCAATCCTCGACCCAATGACAAACCCATCGACCCAACATGTCAACCTTTGAACAAAAAGATAACTTTGGTCAAAATGGTAAATCCTTGACCCAATAACCAACCCACCGATCCAATAGATTGACTTTTGTCCCAAAAGTTAATTTTGGTCAAAAAAGTAAATTTTTTATATAATTGTCAATTATCGATCTAATAGGTCAACTTTGAACAAAAAGCCAATTTTGGTCAAAATTAGCAATTTTCGACCTAATGACCACCCGTTGACCCAAAAGGTCAATTTTCGACCTAAAAGTCAAATCTGGTCAAAATGGTCAATTTCGACATAATGACCTAAATGTTAACTTTGGTGAAAATGGTCAATCCTTCATCCAATGACCAACCCATCGACCCAATTTGTTAACTTCGACTAAAAAGTCAACTTTTGCCAAAATAGTTAATCCTCGACCCAATGACCAACCTATCGACCCAAAAGGTCAACTTTCGACCAAAAAGTCACAATTGCTCAAAATTATCAATTTTCGATCTATCGACCGCCTCATCGACCTAAATAGTCAAATTTCGACCAAAAGACAACTTTGGTCAAAATTGTCAATCCTTAACCCAATGACCAACACATTGACCCAATATGTCAACTTTGACCAAAAAGTCATTTTTAATTAAAATAGTCAATTTTTGACCTATTGACCAATTTTGGACCCAGTAAACCAATCTCTATCCAAAAATTAAACTTTGGTCAAGATGGTTAATCTTTGACCTAATGCCCAACCCATTGACCTAATAGGACATCTTCTGACCAAAAAGTCAACTTTGGTCAAAATGATCAATCCTTGACCCAATGATCAACCCATCGGCAAATAAGTCAACATTTGACAAAAAAGTCAATTTCGGTCAAAATAAAAAAAATTTGAATTAATGACCAATTATTGACCCAATAAGTCAATCTCTGACCAAATAGTCAACTTTAGTCAAAATGGTCAATCCTTTATCCAATAACAAACTCATAGACCCAATAGTTCAACATTTGACCAAGAAGACAATTTTGGTCAAAATAGTCAATTTTTGACCAAATGACCACCCAATTGACCCAATAGGTCAACTTTTGACCAAAAAGCCAACTTTGGTTAAAATGGACAATTTTTGACCCAATGACCAACCCATTGACCCAATAGGTCATCTTTTGACCAAAAAAGTCATCTTTGCTAAAAATGGTCAACTTTTGATCCAATTACCAACACATCAGCCAAATATGTTAACTTTCGACCAAAAAGTCAACTTTGGTCAAAATGGTCAATTTCTGACCCAATGTGTTAACTTTTGACCAAAAATTCAATCTTGGTGAAAATAGTCAATTTTTGACCTAATGACCAATTAATGACCAAATAAGTCAACCTCTGACCAAAAAGTTAATTTTTGTCAAAATAATCAATCCATCACCCAATGATAAACACATTGACCCAACAGGACAACTTTTGACCAAAAAGTCAAATTTGGTCAAAATAATCAATTTTTGACCTAATGACCACCCATTGACCCAATAGATCAACTTTTGACCAAAAAGTCAACTTTGGTCAAAATGGTCAAGTTTTGACCCAATGACCTACCCGTTGACCCAATATATCAAATTTTGACCAAAAAGTTTTCTTCAGTCAAAATGGTCAAATCTTGACCCAATTACCAACTCATTGACCAATAAGGTCAACTTTTTTACCAAAAATTAACTTTGGTCAAAATGGTCAATTTCTGACCCAATGCCACCTCGTTGACCCAATGGGTAAACTTTTAACAAAAAATTTAATTTTGGTCAAAATAATCAATTTTTGACCTAATGACCAATTTTAGACCCAATAAGTCAATATCTGACCAAAAAGTCAACTATGGTCAAAATGATCAATCCTTGACCCAATGACTAACCCATTGACCCAATAGGTCAACTTTTGATCAAAAAGTCAACTTTGGCCAAAATGATCTATTTTTGACCCAACGACCAACACATTGACCCAGTAGGTCAACGTTTGACCAAAAAATCAATTTTTGTCACAATAGTCAATTTTCGACCTAATGGCCAATTATTAACCCAGTAAGCCAATCTCTGACCAAAAAGTCAACTTTGGTCAAAATGGTCTATCCTCGATCTAATGACCAACCCATCGACTAACCAGTCAACTTCGACAAAAAGTCATCTTTGGTCAAAATGATCAATTCCTGATCCAATGACCACCCCATTGACCCAATGGGTTAACTTTTGACGAAAAATTCAATTTTGGTCAAAATAGTCAATTTTTGACCAAATGACCAATAATTAACCCACTAAGCCAATTTCTGACGAAAATGTCAACTTTGGTCAAAATGGTCAATCCTTGACCCAATGACAAACCCATTGACCCAATTGGTGAACTTTTGACCAAAAAGTTAACTTTAGTTAAAATGGACAATTTCCGACCCAATGACCAACCCATTGACCCAATAGGTTAACTTTTGATCAAAAAGTCAACTTTCATCAAAATGGTCAAACCTTGACCCAATAACCAACCCATTAACCCAATATGTCAACCTTTGACCAAAAAGTCAATTTTGGTCAAAATAGTCAAATTTTGACCTAATGACCCTCCATTAACCAAATAAGTCAACTTTCGACCAAAAAGTCAACTTTGGTCAAAATGGTTAATTTTTGACCGAACGACCAACCCGCCGTCAAATTGGTCAAATTTCGACAAAAAAGTTAACTTTATAATTAAATTATATTTATAAATAATATAATTTACTTAAAATACTTTAAATAAAAAAATAATATTATATAAATTTATATATATATATATTATCAGCACGGTTCTTGCTTCCACAAATTTTCTTAAGTAACAATTGTCCATCTTCTAACAATGATTGAATGAAGTGATACCTGATCTGAATGTGTTTAGTCCTGGATTGAAATCGTGGATTCTTGGCAAGGAATATGACGATTTAACCATCACTGTGAGTGTCATTTTGATTATTTTTACCCAGTTCCTCCAAGAAGTCTTGTAGTCATATCATCTCCTTTGCAACCTCTGACATTGTAATATGCCTAATTTTTGTGGTAGAAAAAGAAACTTTTTCTATAGATTAGAGCCCCATAACACTGTAGTGCCATCAAAAGTATAAACATGCCCCGTAGTACTCCTTCTGCTATCAATATCTCCAGTTAGATCAGCATCAAAGTAGCCTAGTGCATCTAAACTTTTTCTGAGAAACACAAGCAGGTTTCTGTAGAGCCCAATAGATATCTCAAGATCCACTTCATATTTTTCCAATGTTCCTTCTCTGGGTTACTTATGTATCTGCGCACAACTCTCACTGCATTGGGTAATATTTGGTCTTGTGCAAACCATAACATACATAATTTAACCTATAACTGAGGCGTAAGGAATCTCACTCATGTGGTCTCGATTGTCCTCTAAGTTGGGTAACTGATTTTTCCGAGTCCGAAGTGATCGCCCATAGGTGTGCCAAATTGTTTCGCCTTGTCTATATCAAACATGTTGAGTACCTTTTTCACATACTCAACCCGTAAAAGTCTCAACGTGTCTCTGACTCTTTCTCTGACAATCCTCATTCCAAGACTTTGCTTTGTAGCTCTCAAATCCTTCATTGCAAAGTAATCTGACATCTGCTTTTTCAAATTATTGATCTTATCAATACTGGCCCTTGCAATAAGTATGTCATACACATACGACAGTAAATTAATATAATAATTGTCAAAATGTCTGACATAAGTAACAATGATCCGTTCGACATCCGTCGTACCCCGCATTTTAAAAATAATTTACTATACTTATAATATTTAAAATAAAAAAATAATATTATATAAATTTATAGATATATATATAATGGTGTAAACGAACCAAACACGAACAAACAGAGCTAGTGTTCGTGTTTGAAATGTTCGAACACATCACTCTTCGTGTTTGGTTTGTTTAACAAACCGAACAAAAAAAGTTGTTTGACTTCGCCTCGTTTGCTTATCGAATGAATTGAACACGAACTTCCTAGCGAACCGAACACGAACTGTTTGTGAACAACGAGTTTTTTGGACAGTTCTAGCTTTAATAAAGATACTTCCTCAAAATGAAGCAAACCGATAAGGTATTCCGTACGTATATATATTTATTTATTTATAATTTATTTAACTATTAAATATTTTTATAACTAAATTATATTTATAAAAAATATACTATACTTAAAATATTTAAAATAAAATAATAATAATATATATATATATTAATATATACCTAAATATTTATATATTTTTTTATTTATAATTTATTTAATTATTAAATATTTTTATAATTAAATTATATTTATAAATAATATACTATACATAAAACATTTAAATAAAAAAATAATTTTACATAAATTTAAATATATAAATATTATATAAATTTATATATATATATATATATATATATATATATATATATATATATATATATATATATATATATATATATATATATATATATATATATACATATTTATTTATTGATTTATAATTCATTTAACTATTAAAAATTTTTATAGTTAAATTATATTTATAAATAATATAATATACTTAAAATATTTGAAATAAAAAAATAATATTAAATAAATTTATATATATATATATATATATATAGCTATACATATTTTTTTAAATATTTTTTTATTTGTAATTTATTTAACTATTATTTATTTTTATAATTAATATTTTTTCTAAATAATATACTATACTTAAAACATTTAAAATAAAAAAATAATATTAAATATTTTTATAATTAAATTATATTTATAAATAATATACTATACTTAAAATATTTAAAATAAAAAAATAATATTATATATATATATATATATATATATATATATATATATATATATATATATATATATATATATATAATTATTGTGAAACAAGCTTGTATCCTCACCTTCACCTTCTTATATCTCCTAATCAGTCGGCGTTTATCCAAGGTAGATGGATCACTGATAATATCATGTTAGCTCAAGAGATGATCCACGAGATTGATAAAAAATGTAGGGGGGCAATATGGTGACTAAATTAGATATCCACAAAGCTTATGATTCTATGAGTTGGGATTTTATTTTTGGTGTTCTCAGGGCTAGGGGTTTTCCTACCCCCTTTTGTTTACTTATTTCCAACTGGCTTCATTCCAATCTTTATAGCATCCTTATTAATGGTGAGGTTCATGGCTACTTCAGTGCGAGCCGTGGGATTAAGCAGGGCGACCCTCTTTCTCCCTCTATTTTCATTTTGGTTTTTTATTATTTTTCTCGTCTCTTAAATGACCTCTTCGTTAAAAGGCTGGATCTCCATTTTGCTTCTAAATCTAGTGTGTTGGTTTCCCATTTAGCTTATGCGGATGACGTCGTCCTTTTCTCTACGCTTCCAAGGTTTCTATTAAAAAAATTTTCCAATTTTTTGAGGACTTTCAAGCTATTTCCGGGTTACATTTCAACGCTACCAAGTGTTATTTATATTTTGGGAACTTTGTCGATGGTAGGAAATCCTCCTGGGCTACTCACTACACTGGGTTTGCTATTTCCACCATTCCCTTAAAGTATTTGGAAGTTCATTTGCTTAAGGGTAGGATAAGACAAACTCAATTTGATGAGGTTGTTGAAAAAATTAAGAACCGCATTCTTGATTGGAAAAACAAGTTCTTATCCTTTGGTGGTCGTATTACTGTCCTTAAGAGTATCCTTCGTAGCCTCGGTGTTGTATGGTTTACAAGTCCTGCCCGTTAAGATTACCACTCAAAAAATTATTGAGAGATGCTTTAATAAATTTCTTTGTGCGGGTACGTACTCTGGTAAAAAGTGGTGCTCTTGGAAGAAAGTATGTCAATCTACCACTGCCGGCGGTTTGGGATTCAAACAACTTCATCACATTGCTGAGATTAATTTATTCAAACATTGGCTCAATTTTCGTAAGCATGATTCGTTATGGTCTTCCTTTATGCATGACAAATATTGCATGAATCGTCACCCTTCTCTCGTTGTCTGGAGGAAGGGTGATTCTAGAATGTGGAAGCGAATCTTATCTTATAGGGATTGGAATAAACACCTTATTTACTGGGACTTAGGTAATGGTAACATATCATTTTGGCATGATACTTAATCTACGGTTCATTTTATTCCTGGACCGGATGCTAACGACGATCTTCTTGTGTCCGATGTTTGGCGGAATCACACTTGGAATATCCCGCTTTTGCATCAACTTGTTGGGGCCGATAATGCTAGCTTTATATCTACCATCCCTTTTGACTCGACTAAAATAGACTATCCTATAACGAAATTTGCATAAAATAGGACTATCTCGAAGACGGTTTACTACCATTTACATCATTTTCAGCCAACCTCTTGGGGTAAGAGCATTTGGTCACATGCTTTAACCCCTTCAATGTCTTTTTTAGCCAGGAGAATTTTTCATAAGGTTTTGCCTTGTGATGATATTCTTAAGTTGAAAGGACTTCGGTTAGCTTCTAGATATTGTTTTTGTAAGATGGAGGAAGAGTCTTTACATCACATTTTTATTACTTGTCCTTTCTCTCGTTCTATTTGGATGAAAGGGAGTCATTGGTTTGGCACTTATGTCCGTCTGGGTGAGGATTTTAATGACTTATGGGCTTTCGATCGCCAGCCTAATCATTTTTTTACCATCTATCCCTTTATTATTTGCTGGTTTTTATGGATGGCACGAAATTCCATTCATCACAAATGCACTTCGGTTTCTTCCAATACTATTTTCTCCAACATTTTGGCATATGTTAACAAGGTTTATAAGCTAAGTAATATGAAGGCTAGTTCCTTCTCGGGCATTGCACATTTAGACCACAGTGTTTATGAGATAGTTACCTCTCCGCAACTCCCTATTTTGGTGAGATGGCGGCCGCCCAATACTGGTTGGATTAAATTTAATGTCGATGGGAGTTGGAGACCGTCCCGTGCAGGTGTTGGTGGAGTTGCTCGTAATTCAGAAAAAAAAATGCATGCTCTTCTTTTCTTCCCCTTGTATTGCGGACACTCCATTGCAGTTCGAAGCTCATGCCTTAATGTTGGCGGTCTCTATTGCGGTGCATTTCAATTGGCATTGCATCATTTTTGAGGTGGATTCGTCCAATTTATTTCTTGCTTGAACTAATAATATATTGATACTGTGAGATATTATATATTATATAAATTACATTAAATACATCAATTCTCATATCGCGGTTAGTTGGAATTTCATCTACAGAAAAGGAAATAGACCAGCTAATTGGTTGGCCAATCTCAGTTCATTAAGCGCTCAGATTTTGGTGGGTACTATCCTGCCCCCGGACCTATCGATTTTGTTCAATGGAGAAAATGTGGATATATCAATTCTTTGATTCTCTTGATCTTCTTATTCTTTATTTGAGCAGTAACTGGTGCTACCCCTTTGTTATATATACATACATATATATTTATAGATATGAATGTATAAATTTGTTCATAACTATATATAGATATACATATGTCAATATATATATATATATATGTCAATATATATATATATATATATATATATATATATATATATATATATATATATATATATATATATATATATATATATATATAAATTGTTGTTTAGATATATATGAATTCTATATATACAGTTATGGTATATAAACTTATATATATTTATCTATATAATTTTATATTCAATATATTTATGTATATAGCTTTATAAATATATAAATACATGCAACAATCCTTATATGAAGCAATCTTTATATGGCATGGTTTCTATTCCTTCTAGTTCATGTGTGACGTATTTTATTTTGCTATCAAAAGACTATGCAAACTCTTTTGTCGTCGGTCGTTTGCTGTTTGATTTCCTCCTAATTGCATAGGCTTACACACACACACACACACACACACACACACACACACACACACACACACACACACACCTTACATATATATACAAACCTTATATGTACGTTTTAAGTTCAGGTTCGGTTCCATACCTGCATGTACCTGGAAGTTATTACTGCATACTTGGGACCTCAGCTTCGCGGCGATATACTCTCCATCAACTCTCCATCACTCTTTTATTGCCTCTACTGAAATCCAAAGAAAAATAAGCGAGGAATATTTCTTCTTTGCCTAGTTGTTTGCTTGCTGGAGTTTCGTTTCTGTGCAGCCACATTTTAATTTGCCTGTGATATTCATGACGTGCTACCTGCTATGTCTCTTTTGATATGAGATTAAACATGCTGTGTTTTTTGTTTTTGCTACAATGATTGCTCTTTTTTTTGGCGTCGAGTTGTACCGTGGAGGTCGAGCCCATTTAGGCGACAATTTAAGAGCTTCACCTCCCCCCCTCTTTTTCTAACATTTACATGATATCAATGCGTAGGGAGCCATAAGACGCTCTTTCTTTTAAAAAGAAATATATATATATATATATATATATATATATATATATATATATATATATATATATATATATATATATATATATATATATATATATATATATATATATACCTATTTATTTATAATTTATTTAATTATTAAATATTTTTATAATTAAATTATATTTATAAATAATATACCGTACTTAAATAATTTTAAATAAAAAAATAATATTATATATATATATATATATATATATATATATATATATATATATTTTTTTTTTTTCCTCTAAAAGAGCCCTAAGCTCCTTGCATGTTAAGAGTGAAGGTAATTACAAAAGTTTTAGAGGGGGGGGGGTGAGGCCCAACAGCACCAAAGGAAAAAAAGAAAATAAAGGAAAATGGAAAATAAAGTTAAGCTCTTCTAACAAAAGGAAGAGCCAAAATATCCCCTCTCAACAAAGAAGATAAATGGGCCTCTGTGGGAAGCACTAAACTTAACTCCGTTGTCGAAGGATGCAGCTCGGCTAGCCAATTAGCAAGCTGGTTTCCTTCTCTATAAATGTGTTGCCACCGGATCCGGATATTATGAGTAAGCCGAGTAATTTTCCTCTTCCAATATACAAGATGATGGGGTGTGGTGGCAGAACCCTCAAGCATTTGTAGGTTATGTGCAAGCATCGCATTCAATAACCGAGTGAGAGTACATAAGCACCTTAGCCATCTTGATTGCCCAAGAACAACAACAATTTCTGCTTCCTGAGCAGAAGAAGCACAAATGGGGGATTGGAACCACCAAAGGCATTTGCCTTGATGGTTTCTGCATACCCCACCAATGCCAGCATTATACCTAGAGTAACTACCATCAGTGTTGATCTTGATCTAAGGAGAAGGGGCTGGAGTCCATTGAATTAAATTCACCCTGGGATTTTGCTTAACTGAGGAGAAAGGATTAGAAATATGATTTTGTATAAAGCCGCAAAGAAAGAGTGGAGATTTGCCTGCTATCCAACCTTTCACCTTGATGTTTGATTTGGTTCCTAGCCATCCAGGTGAACCAAAAAATGATAAGAGGGATATGGGAGAGTTGGAGGTCCATCCAGTCAAGCCAGCAGGACTGAATGGAAGTCCAGAGACCCTGATGCCTTCTAAGATTTACTCTAGTTAGAGTATAGTTCCAGACCTCCTTCACCACAGGGCATTCCATAAACAGGTGCTGGATGGTTTCTTCGCTAGACTGCATAGCCAGCATCTAGAGGCAATTTTGAGCCCCTTCATTTTCAATATATCATCCAATGGTAGAAATTCATGAAAAAGTCTCCAAGAGAAAAAGGACATGGAAGGGGTGAGTTCCTTGCACCATATCCTTTTCCCCAAAGAAACCTTAGGCCAAGTATGAGTATGCTTATAGATAAAATGGCTTAGTGGACCCGTGTGATGGATTCTTGGTAACAAGTCTATCGAGATGCGAAGAATCCATCGTGATGTCCAGGATTTCGTGAATGGTATCTTCAGGAACAATCTTCTTCAAGGCCGCAATGTTCCAATTGTCACCTTGCCATAGATCGGACACAATCAAGGCCGAGTCATAATCGGCAGGGAAGAGAGGGGTAGGGGCGGACCCATGAAGCCGCTTATCAAGCCAAAAGTTGATCTTACCGCATCCCGGCTCCCAACGAAGAAATCATTAGCTTTATTTCGACTTTCAAAGAACTCCTTCCAAAGGATAGAATCAACCAGGCTTAGGATGAACCAGTGTTAGGATGGGTTCTTTTGCAATACTTGTGTCTAACAAATGAGGCCCATAGAGAATTATTTTGTCTAAACCCGATCCACTGCTTGATATAGAATAACTCACCCAACTCGTTTGAAGCTCTTAAATCCTAAACCCCCGAACTTCGATCGGTTTACACAGACTCTATTCCAAATAGACCCAATGCTTTCGAGGATGTTTGCCCTCCCGGAGGAATTTGTTGAAAGTAGTGGCTAGCAGCTTGCCGGGTGCTTTTTTTCATTTTAATCATTTCGTATAGTGTATAGTGGGGAAAGAGGTTAAGATACTTTGAAGCAAGGTGATTCGACCCCCATTGGAAAGGAAGGTATTGGCCCAAGCAGCTAATTTGAGAAGTAATCTTGTTAGTCACCTCATCATATCGAGTTTTCTTTTTTTTCCTTTTAACAGCTTGTATCCCTAGATATTTGATTGGGACGTAAGGGTGAGAAAAACCAGTGAAATTCTCGATCCAAGAGAGGATATCATTCTTGCAGCTTCTTACCAGCTTAGAACCGACATTTATTTTTGTTTAAATCTAAACCAACCACCTCCTTAATATGCTCCAAAATCCGCATTGTTTTCTTCACCGCCAATTTACTACCATTGGAAAATATAATCACATCATCCGCATAAGCTAGATGACTCACAATAAGGTGGAGCAATGCTTCAGAAGCAGAGATAGGGGTAGGATTTATGAGCCCGATCGAGAACTCGGAGAAGTAGTCAAATGCCGAATGAAGATGGTAGGGGACAAGGGGTCCCCTTGTTTTATACCTCTCCCAGACAGGGAAATATCCATGGCAAATCCCATTAATCGAGATGCCGCAACTGGTACTGGAGATCCATCTATGGATCGATTGCGAAGTGAGAATTGAAGCCTCTTCCCTTCAAAATAAGATCAATGAATTGCCAATGATAGTGTCATATGCTTTCTTCAAATCTAGTTTGAGCAGCAGGTTCCGGCCTCTCGATCGGCTTGTCTATGTCCAAGAATAACTCTCGAGCTAGGAGAATGTTATCGCTGATGTTTCGCCCCGACAAAAGCCGACCGATTAGGAGAAATGAGAGTTGGAAGGTGAGATTGAAGTCTATTTACCAGGATCTTGCTAATAATCTTAGAGAATGTGTTGGTTAGACTTATAGGCCTAAAATCATTCCAACAGTGTTTTCGCTTGTCTTTGGGGATAAGAACTATGGTAGTAGAGGAGAAATAAGGGGGAGATTGGTACCGCAGAAGAAAGCCCGAATAAGCAGCCTATTACATCCTTCTTAATAAGCTCCCAAGCCTTCTTATAAAAAATGGAGGTATACCCATCGAGTCCAACTGCCTTATTTCCATCAACCGAATCGAGGGCGACCACAATTTCATGTTCCTCGTGCAACCGGTAAGCCGCAACCGTTGGGTATAAAGTCTCGTCTTCATCAAACGACTCGACTTGGATAGGGGGAGGGAGAACCCGTCCGCAAAGAAAAGATTCCGGAAGTGCCCGACAAGACTCTCAAGAATGAGGGCGTGTCGGGTGATCCATTGATCTTGTTGGTCCTCGATAGTGACAATAAGCATTCAGCTTGTCTTCTATATTCGATCATAAGCATGGAAATACTTAGAGTTTCGTCACCATAAACAAATCTATCGAGAGCAGCTTTTTGTTGCGTATAGTTCTCTTCCACCTTAATTGCTTGGATTAATTTAACTTATGCATCAATAATGTCATCCTCATTCTCCACACCATTAGCATTCAGCTTGTTCCATCGCCTTCAAATTGAGTTCAGCTCAGTGTAACCCGGTGGAAAACATTACCAAAGTCGTTCCTATTCCATTTCTTCAAATGGAAGCTAAGATTTTTTTGTAACTTCCAAAGCCCGATGAGAGGATTATCCCTGTGGAAGTAAGGGATGTTCCATCCAAACTTTCACCACGTATTGAAAATCATGATGATCAGCCTCAAATATTCGTAAATCGAAGCAATGCTGCCTACCCATATTCCCCAAAGAAACTTTAATAAGCAGTGGGGAGTGATCAGAAGTAATTCTAGGTAGGTGATGAACTTGGGTGAGGGGAAGTGACTCCATCCACTGGCTATTCACCAAAAATCTATCTAATCTTTCCATCAGCTTACCTCTTTTCCAGGTGAAAGGTGGGCCAATAAACCCCAGGTCAAAAAGTCCTGCAGTTTGGATGTTATTGGAGAACTGCATCATAGCATTGATGCTTCGGGGTTTTGCCACCCAATTTTTCACTAGGTTCTCTTATGCCGTTGAAATCTCCACCAACAATCCAAGCTTCCGATAACAGCATTCGCAATATTATGTAAATCAGTCCAAAGCATGTTCTTGGCCTCAAAGGAGCTCCCAAAGATAGATGAAAGTGGCCAAGCAGCTAAAGTGATCTAGAGAAATGTCCATATGGAGATATTGAGGGTTATCAATTAAGATATTGCAATGAAGTTCTTTTCTACTAAAAATCCATATTTTATTGTTGCTATTGCTGAAACAATTGTATCCAGGGAATCTTTAGAGAAGACAGTGATGTTTTTTCTCACCAATGGCTCAAGGAGAGCAATGATCCAAAATTTGTGAGTCCCTGTTCAGCTGATGGATTCCGTTAAGGGAACCAGGATTAGAAATTCCCCTAACATTCCAAAGATAAAATATTAATCATGGTATAAAGCTTTCCCGCACTCGGTCACCTAGGGAGGCAAGACTTTGGAGATGTTGAGGGGGTGCCAAGAATGTTATCTCGAGATAACTTTTTGAGTTCCGTTAATTCCTTTTTCCTTCTCCTTTGTTTCGAATTTTCCACTCTTCTTCACTTTATGAGACATCTTCTCGCAAATTCTCCCGAAGGTCTCCATTTGGGGACCCGTAAGATATAAAGGTGCCGCTCGCATCGTAGCCGTTATCCTCATCACATTCGGCTTCCGGAGGAGCATTGTTAATTCTTTTCACAATTTCAGCTGATTTAGAACCCCGATGAGCTGCTTCTCTTCCCAACTCGCTCAATAACTTGGTCGTCTCTTACAGGAAATAGATGTATATCTCTAGTATTTAGCACCGGATCCTCACCTAATGAAAATACACCTTTGGATCGGTCATCGCCCAACATAGCAAGCATCAAATTTGTTGATTAATCGGGGGTCAATTTGGGCATGAGGTGAGGGCGGATGTGGGGAGGGGGGGGAAGGGGGGGTTCGTGTAAGTGGACAAGTTTAGAGATTTAAGGGGGGTGGTTTGGCAACTCTTTCGGGTCGGTGGATGGAGCCCGTAACACCTCGCTTAATGTATGACCAAACATCCCGCAAGTAGGTACAGAGAATAGGGGTCCGTTCCATGATAACTTCTTGCCAAAAGGCTTCATTTTCGAACCAATCTCGATTCTCGATATAAGTGGAAGGGTAAAATCCCTTTCCACTTCGAACTCTAGCAGACAGCCAGAGTCTCGCTTTGGACTTGGTAGCCCATCCGTTCCGAGAGGAGTTCCCAAGGCTTTGGCTATATTGAATAGAGCATTTCGATTATAAAACCCGATAGAAGTTCGTGGAGTTTAAACCATATCGGAGCAATGGGAGGTTCCTTCTTAGATCAAAGTCCGGGGTCCATTTTAGAATCTTCATGTCGCTCCAACGAATAGATACGATTGTTTGGCAAAAAGCCTCGCATAATCCTCTTCAGTGGATAATCGGATCGAGAGATGCCTACCATCAAGCAGCCAAGTTGCCACTTATATATATATATATATATACATATATATATACCTATACATATATATATATATATATATATATATATATATATATATATATATATATATATATATATATATATATATACCTATATATATGTATATATATTTATAATTTACTTAACTATTAAATATAAATGATCAATCCTCGACCTAATGCCCAAACCATTAAGCACAATAGATCAACTTTTGACCAAAAAGTCAATTTTCGTCAAAATAATCTATTTTCGAATTAATGACCAATTATCGACCGATAATACGATCTCTGACAAAAAAATCAACTTTGGTTAAAATGGTCAATCCTTGACCCAATGACAAACTCATTAACCAAATAGGTCAACTTTCGACCTAAAAGTCAATTTTGGTCAAAATAGTCATTTTTGACATAATGGCCACCCTTTGACCCAATAGGTCAACTTTTGAACAAAAAGTCAACTTTGGTCAAAATGGTCTATTTTTGACACAATGACCAACCCACAGACTCAATAGATCAACTTTTTGACTAAAAAGTCATCTTCGGTCAAAATGGTTAATTCTTGACTCAATTACTAACTCATTGACCAAATAGGTCAACTTTTGACCAAAAAGTCAACTTTGATTAAAATGGTCATTTTTTATCCCAATGACCAACCCATCGACTAAATAGGTCTACTTTTGACCAAAAAGTCATCTTTGATCAAAATGGTCAATTCTTGACCCAATTACCAACTCATTGACCAAATAGGTCAACTTTTGACCAAAAGTCAACTTTGGTCAAAATAGTTAATATCTTACCCAATTACCACCCCGTTGACCAAAACGGTTAACTTTAGACCAAAAAGTCAATTTTGGTCAAAATAGGTCAACTTTTGACCAAAAAGTGATCTTTGGTCAAAATGGCCAATTTCTGACCCAATGACCACCCCATTGATCCAAAGACCAACCCATTGACCCAATAAGTCGGTTTTTGACCAAAAAGTAAATTTTGGTTAAAATTGTTAATTTTTTATCTAATGACCAATTATTCACTCAATAAGTTAATCTCTGACCAAAAAGTCAACTTTGGTCAAAATATTCAATCCTTAACCCAATGACAAACTCATTGACCCAATAGGTCAACTGTTGACCAAATAGTCAATTTTGGTCAAAATAGTCAATTTTTGACTAAATGACCACCAATTAACCCAATAAGTCAAATTTTGACCAAAAAGTCAACTTTGATCAAATGATAAGTCAACTTTTGACCAATAAGTCAACTTTTGACCAAAATAGGTCAACTTTTGACAAAAAAAGTTAATTTTAGTCAAAATGAACAACTTCTCACATGATGACCTCCCCGTTGACCCAATGCTCAACTTTTGACCAAAAATTTAATTTTGGTCAAAATAATTAATTTTTGACCTAATGACCAAAATAGTCAATTTTTTGAATAAATGACCAATTATTGAACCAATAAGTCAATCTCTCGACCAAAAAGTCAACTTTAGCACAAATCGGTCAATGATCAATCTAATGACAAACTCATCGCCAAATAAGTCAAATTTTGACCAAAAAGTCAATTTTGGTCAAAATAGTCAATTTTTGACCTAATGACCACCCATTAACCAAATAGGTCAACTTTTGTCCAAAAAGTCAACTTTGGTCAAAATGGTCAATTTTTTACCCAATGATTAAATTGGTCAAATTTTGACAAAAAAGTCAACTTTTTAGGTCAAATAGATAATTTTGGACCTAATGACCAATTATTGGCCCAATAAGTAAATCTCTGACTAAGAAGACAACTTTGGTCATAATTATCAATCCTTGACCCAATGACAAACCCATTAACTGAACATATCAACCTTTTACCAAAAAGATAACTTTGGTCAAAATGGTAAATCCTTCACCAAATAACTAACCCACGGACCCAATATGTCAACTTTTGACTTAATGACCACCTCATTGACCCAAAAGGTCAACTTTCGACCAAAAAGTCAAATCGGTCAAAATGACCAATTTCGACACAATGACCTAAATGTAAACTTTGGTGAAAATGGTCATTCCTTCATCCAATGACCAACCCATTGACCCAATTTGTTAACTTTTGACTAAAAAGTCAACTTTGGCCAAAATAGTTAATCCTTAACCCAATGACCAACCTATTGACCCAATAGGTCAACTTTTGACCAAAAAGTCAATTTCGCTCAAGATCATCAATTTTTGATCTATCGATGACCTCATTGACCTAAATAAGTCAAATTTCGATCAAAAGACAACTTCTGGTCAAAATTGTCAATCCTTAACCCAATGACCAACTCATTGACCCAATATGTCAACTTTGACCAAAAAGTCAATTTTGATTAAAATAGTCAATTTTTTTGCATAATGACCAATTTTTTACCGAGTAAACCAATCTCTGACCAAAAAGTCAACTTTGAACAAGATGGTTAATCTTTGACCTAATGCCCAACCCATTGACCCAATAGGTCATCTTTTGACCAAAAAGTCAACTTTGGTCAAATAGGACAATCCTTGACACAATGACCAACCCATCGTCTACAATAGGTCAACATTTGACCAAAAATCAATTTCAATCAAAATAAAAAATTTTTGAATTAATGACCAATTATTGACCCAATAAGTCAATCTCTCGACCAAATAATTAACTTTAATCAAAATGGTCAATCATTGATCAATGACAAACCCATAGATCTGACAGGTCAACTTTTGACCAAAAAGCTAATTTTGGTCAAAATAACTAATTTTTGACCAAATGACCACCCATCGACCCAATAAGTCAACTTTCGACCAAAAGTAAACTTTGGTCAAAATGGACAATTTTTGATCCAATAACCAACCCATTGACCCAATAGGTCATCTTTTGACCAAAAAAGTCATCTTTGGTAAAAATGGTCAACTTCTTGATTCAATTACCAACACATTGGCCAAATATGTCAACTTTTACCAAAAAGTCAACTTTGGTCAAAATGGTAAATTTCTGACCCAATGACCTCCCAGTTGACACAATGGGTTAACTTTTGACAAAAAATTCAATCTTGGTCAAAATAGTCAATTTTTGACCTAATGACCAATTAATGACCAAATAAGTCAATCTTTGACCAAAAAGTTAATTTTTGTCAAAATAATCACTCAATGACAAACACATTGACCCAACAGGACAACTTTTGACCAAAAAGTCAACTTTGGTCAAAAAAATCAATTTTTGACATAATGACCACCCATTAACCCAATAGGTCAACTTTTGACCAAAAAGTCAACTTTGGTCAAAATGGTCAATTTTCGATCCAATGACCTACCCATCGATCTAATATATCAAATTTTGACCAAAAAGTTTTCTTCCTTTAAAATGGTCAAATCTCGACCCAATTACCAACTCATCGACCAAACAGATCAACTTTTGACCAAATAATCAACTTTCGTCAAAATGATCAATTCGATCTAACGACTAACCTCCCGTCAGCTCCAATGGGTAAACTTTGGACAAAAAATTTAATTTTGGTCAAAATAGTCAATTTTTGACCTAATGACCAACTTTAGACCCAATAAGTCAATATCTGACCAAAAAGTCAACTATGGTTAAAATGATCAATCCTTGACCCAATGACCAACCCATTGACCCAATAGGTCAACTTTTGACCAAAAAGTCAACTTTGGTCAAAATGATCAATTTTTGACCCAACAACCAACACATTGACCCAACAGGTCAACGTTTGACCAAAAAATCAATTTTGGTCAAAATAGTCAATTTTTAACCTAATGACCAATTATTAACTCAGTAAGCCAATCTCTGACCAAAAAGTCAACTTTGGTCAAAATGGTCGATCCTTGAACCAATGACCAACCCCTTGACCCAGCAGGTCAACTTTTGACAAAAAGTCATCTTTGGTCAAAATGGTCAATTCCTGATCCAATAACCACCCCATCGACCCAATGGGTTAACTTTTGACAAAAAATTCAATTTTGGTCAAAATAGTCAATTTTTGATCAAATGACCAATAATTGACCCACTAAGCCAATCTCTGACAAAAAAATCAACTTTGGTCAAAATAGTCAATCTTTGACCCAATGACAAACCCATTGACCCAATAGGTGAACTTTTGACCAAAAGTCAACTTTAGTTAAAATGGTCAATTTACGACCCAATGACCAACCCATTGACCCAATAGATTAACTTTTGACCAAAAAGTCAACTTTGGTCAAAATGGTCAAACCTTGACCCAATAACCAACCCATTGACCCAATATTTCAACCTTTGACCAAAAAGTCAATTTTGGTAAAAGTAATCAAATTTTGACCTCATGACCTCCCATTAACTAAATAGGCCAACTTTTGACCAAAAAGTCAACTTTGGTCAAAATGGTCAATTTTTGACCCAATGACCAACCCGCTGGCCAAATTGGTCAAATTTTGACCAAAAAGTCAAATTTTTGTTCAAAATAGACAATTTTTGACCTAATGACCAATTATTAACTCAATAAGTAAATCTTTGACCAAAAAGCCAACTTTGGTCATAATTGTCAATCCTTGACCCAATAACCATCCCACTGACCCAATAGATCGGCTTTTGACAAAAAGTCAATTTTGGTCAAAATGGTAAATTTTTGACATAATTACCAATTATTAACCCATTAGGTCAACTTTTGAACAAAAAAGTCAATTTTCGACCTAATGACCACCTCATTGACCCAAAAGATCAACTTTTGACCAAAAGTCAAATTAGGACAAAATGGTCAATTTCTGACACAGTGACATAAATGTCAACTTTGGTGAAAATGTTCAATCCTTCTTCTAATGACCAACCAATTGACCCAATTTGTTAACTTTGACTAAAAAGTCAACTTTGACCAAAGTGGTTAATCTTTGACGTAATGACCAACCTATTGACCCAATAGGTCAAGTTTTGACCAAAAAGTTAATTTTGCTCAAAATTGTCAATTTGTAACCTACTCACCGCCTCAATGACCTAAATAGGTCAAATTTTGACCGAAAGACAACTTTGGTCAAAATAGTCAATCCTTAACCTAATGACCAACTCAATGACCCAATAGGTTAACTTTTGACCAAACAGTCAATTTTGATTAAAATAGTCAATTTTTGGCTTAATGACCAATTTTTAATCCAGTAAACCAATCTTTGACCAAAAAGTCAACTTTTGTCATGATGGTTAATCTTTGACCTAATGCCCAACCCATTGACCCAATAGGCCATCTTTTGACCAAAAAGTCAACTTTGGTCAAAATGGTCAATCCGTGACCCAATGACCAACCCATTGACCTAATAAGTCAACATTTGACCAAAAAAGTCAATTTTGGTCAAAATAAACAATTTTTGAATTAATGACCCAATAAGTCAAACTCTGACAAAAAAGTTAACTTTGGTCAAAATGGTCAATCCTTGATCCAATGACAAACCCATTGACCCAATATGTAAACTTTTGACAAAAAAGCCAATTTTGGTCAAAATAGTCAATTATTGAATTAATGATCAATTATTGACCCAAACAGTTAATCTCTGACCAAAAAGTGAACTTTGGTCAAAATGGTCAATCATCGACCCAATGATAAACCCATCGACCCAATGATAAACCCATCGACCATAATTTATTAAATTATTAAATATTTTATAATTAAATTATATTTATAAATAATATACTATACTTAAAATATTTAAAATTAAAAATACTACTATCTATATATATATAATTATATATATATATCGATATATATTAATATATACCTATATTAATATTTATTTATAATTTATTTAATTATTAAATATTTTTATAATAAAATTATATTTATAAATAATATAATATACTTAAAATATTTAAAATAATATATATATATATATATATATATATATATATATATATATATATATTATTTATTTATTTATTTATTTATTTATTTATTTATTTGTTTTTAATATATATATATATTTGTTTTTTTATTTAAATCTTTATAATTTTTTTAACAATTCAATATTTTTATAATTAAATTATAATTAAAAAAAATATACTATACTTAAATTATTTAAAATAAAAAATTAATATTATATGAATTTAGAGATATATATAATATATATATATATATATATATATATATATATATATATATATATATATATATATATATCATTTTTTTAACTATTAAATAATTTTATATTTAAATTATATTTATGAATAATATATCAACTTAAAATATTTAAAATAAAAAATTATATTATATATATATATATATATATATATATATATATATATATATATATATATATATATATATATATATATATATATTAATATATACATATACATTTTTTTATATACAATTTATTTAATTATTAAATATTTTAATGATTAAATTATATTCATAAATAATGTACTATACTTAAAATATTTAAAACAAAAAATAGTATTAAATAAATTTATATATGTATATATATATTTATTTATATATACCTATATATATATATATATATATATATATATATATATATTATTTAACTATTAAATAGTTTTATAATTAATTAATATTTATAAATAATATAATATACTTAAAATATTTAAAAGAAAAATTTATATATACACATTTATATTTATTTATTTAAAATATATTTAACTATTAAATATTTTTATAACTAAATTATATTTATAAATAACATACTATACTTAAAATATTTGAAATAAAAAGAAATATTAAATATATATATAGTGTATATATATATATCTATATATATAGGTATATATATATATATACCTATATATATATATATATATATATATATATATATATATATATATATATATATATATATATATATATATATATTTATAATTTATTTAACAATTAAATATTTTTTTAATTAAATTACATTTATAAATAATTTAATTTACTTAAAATACTTTAAAAAAATAATACACACACACATATTTATATATACACACACATATTTATATATTTGTAATTTCTTTAACTATTGAATATTTTTATAATTAAATTATATTTATAAATAATATACTATACTTAAAATATTTAAAATTAAAGAATAATATTAAATAAATAAATAAATAAATATATTTATATATATATATATATATATATATATATATATATATATATATATATATATATATATATATATATATATATATATATATATAGTTTTTTATAATTTTGTTAACTATTTAATATTTTTATAATTAAATTATATTTAAAATTAAAATACTATACAAAAAATATCTAAATCAAAAAATAATATTATTAAAATTTATATATACATATATAAATATATATTTATATTTATATGGACATATATATATTTATTTATTTATAATTTATTTAACTATTAAATATTTTTACAATTAAATTATATTTATAAATGATATACAATACTTGAAAATTTTTCAATAAAAAAGTAATATTATATAAAATTATATATATATATATATATATATACACTTATATATTTAATTATTTATAATTTATTTAATTATAAAAAATTTTTATAGTTAAATTATATTTATAAATAATATTTAATAGTTAACAAAATTAAAAATAATTATAAATATATATATATATATATATATTTGGTATTTATAGTTTTGTTAACTATTAAATATTTTTATAATTAAATAATATTTAAAAATAATATACTATACTTAAAATATTTTAAAAAATAATAATATTAAATAAATTTATATATATATATAAAATAATATTATATAAATAATTTAATAAAAATAATAATATATATATATATATATATATATATATATATATATATATATATATATATATATATATATGTATTTATATATAGAGATATAAATTTATTTATTAATAATTTATTTAACTATTAAATATTTTTATGATTAAATTATATTTTTAAATAATAAGCTATACTTAAAATATTTTAAATAAAAAATAAAATTTAATATATATATATATATATATATATATATATATATATATATATATATATATATATATATATATATATATATATATATATATATATATCATTTCTTTAACTATTAAATAATTTTGTAATTAAATTATATTTATTAATAATGTATTATACTTAAAATATTTAAAATAAAAAATAATGCTAAATAAATTTTTTTATATATATAATTATATATTTATGTACCTCAATATATATTTTTATTTATAATTTTTTTAATGATTAAATATTTTTTTAATTAAATTATATTTGTAAATAATATACTGTACTTAAAATATTTAAAATAAAAAAGTAATATTAAATAAATTTTTTTTATATATAAATATATATTTATGTACCTCTATATATATATTTATTTATAATTTTCTTAATTATTAAATATTTTTATAATTAAATTATATTTATAAATAATACACTATACGTAAAATATTTAAAATAAAAAAATAATATTATATATATTTATATAAAAAAGTTCATAGTGGTAAGGGTGGGGGTCCTACCCCCCAATTTCTCAGCAGAAGTGGCAATGCAATTGAAATCTCCCCCCCACCAGCCAAGGGAGATTAGTAGAACTATTGATAAGGTGTAAGAGATCCTAGAGACTGATTCTATCTTGTTTTCTAAATCCAGCATAAATAAAAGTAGCACAGATTTTGTGTTCAGCAAAGTGTAATGAGAGGTGAGTAAATTGGTGGTGATCAATGAGAATAGACCAATTGACCTCAGCTCTGCATAGGATCTAGATGTTTTCTGATGTTAGCATAGAAAGTAAAACCTCAGAAATTTTTGAGGATTTTAGCAGAGTTTATATGAACCATAGGTTCTAAAAGCACAATACACCAAGGGGTGTGTTTCTTATTAAGATTTTTTAGTCTTCTTAGAGAGTGTGGACAAGCCACCCCTCTAATGTTCCAAAGAAAGGAGGTTTATCATTCGAGATCGGACGAGGGGAGGGGAAAGTGATTTATGGGAGCTAGATCTAGTTCTCCCTCTAAGTGAGGGGAGGGGGTGGGGTGAAAACTCTATAGCTTAATATTGAAAGTTTCAAACAAGTTTCGGAGTTTCGATCTATTTTTCTTCTTCTTCTTAGAGGAGTAAATTTCCCATTCCTCCTTCATAGAATCGAAATGCCTCTCGCTGAGGGGGAATGGGGAAGAAAGGTCGAGGGGGAGAGGTGATAAAATGACAGTGGGGAGGGGTTTTAGATAGTAAAATTAAAGTGGTTCGGGGTGGGGATCGGGGATTAAGATAAGTAGGAATATGCACTTGAGTGGGAGGAGGTCTCACTTCAGGTGGAGAGGGCTTCTCTGTGCGGGGATGAGGATCTAACTGAGTAGTTCCGAACTTAAAAGCTTTTTCCTGAGTAAAATCAATCCCGATATCAGTCGAGCTCTCCGGGGTGGATGAAGTTTGATGCACCTGTCTGTAGTATGCCCAAACATCCTACAGTGAGTGCAATAATAAGGTCTTTGTTGCATGATTAAATATATAAATAAATTTTCTAACTATTAAATATTTTTATAATTAAATTATATTTACAATAATTAACTATACTTAAAAATATTTAAAATAAAAATAATAATAATATATAAATTTATACATATATACATATATATAAATATAATTATAATTTTTTTAACTATTAAATATTTTATAATTAAATTATATTTAAAATAATATACTATACTTAAAATATTTAAAATAAAAAAATAATGTTATATAAATTATATATATATATATATATATATATATATATATATATATATATATATATATATATATATTTATCATTTTTTAACTAATAAATAATTTTATTTTCAAATTACATTTATTAATAATAAATTATACTTAAAATATTTAAAATAAAAAATAATATTAAATAAATTTTATTATATATATTAATATATATTTATGTACCTCTATATATATATTTTTTATTTATAATTTATTTAATTATTATTTATTTTTATAATTAAATTATATTTATAAATAATATACTATACTTAAAACATTTAAAATAAAAAATAATATTATATAAATGGTCAACTTCTCGACATAATGACTCTCCCGTCGACCCAATGGCTCAACTTTCGACTAAAATTTAATTTTGGTCAAAATAATTAATTTTTAACCTAATGACCAAAATAGTCAATTTTTCAATTAATGACCAATTATTGACCCAATAAGTCAATCTCTGACCAAAAAGTCAACTTTGGACAAAATGGTCAATGATTGACCCAATGACAAACCCTTTGACCAAATAGGTCAATGTTTGACCAAATAATCAATTCTGGTTAAAATAGTCAATTTTTGACAGAATGACCACCAATTGACCCAATAAGTCAACTTTTGACCAAAAAGTCAACTTTGGTCAAATGATGAGTCAACGTTTGACCAAAATAAGTCAACTTTTGACCAAAAAATTAATTTTAGCCAAAATAACTAACTTCGACATAATGACCTCCCGTTCACCCAATGGCTCATCTTTTCGACCAAAAATTTAATTTTGGTCAAAATAATTAATTTTCGACCTAATGACCAAAATAGTCAATTTTTTGAAATAATGACCAATTATCGATCTAATAAGTCAATCTCCGACCAAAATGTCAACTTTCGACAAAATTAGTCAATGATCGACCCAATGATAAACCCATCGCCTAATAAGTTAAATTTCGACAAAAAAGTCAATTTTGGTCAAAATGGTCAATTTTCGACCTAATTGACACCCATCGACCAAATAAGTCAACTTTCGACCAAAAAGTCAACTTTGGTCAAAATGGTCAATTTTTGACCCAATGATCAACCCATCGACTAAATCGGTCAAATTTTGATCGAAAAGTCAACTTTTTATGTCAAAAAAGACAATTTTCGACATAATGACCAATTATCGATCTAATAAGTAAATCTCCGACCAAAAAGAGAACTTTGGTCATAATTATTAATCCTTGACCCAATGACAAACCCATTGACCCAACATGTCAACCTTTGAACAAAAAGATAACTTTGGTCAAAATGGTAAATCCTTGACCCAATAACCAACCCACCGACCCAATAGATTGACTTTTGTCTCAAAAGTTAGTTTTGGTCAAAATAGTAAATTTTTTACATAATTGTCAATTATCGACCCAATAGGTCAACTTTTGAACAAAAAAGCCAATTTTGGTCAAAATTGACAATTTTTGATCTAATGACCACCCATTGACCCAAAAGGTTAACTTTTGACGAAAAACTCAAATTGGGTCAAAATGGTCAATTTCTGACACAATGAACTAAATGTCAACTTTGGTGAAAATGGTTAATCCTTCATCCAATGACCAACCCATTGACCCAATTTGTTAACTTTTGACTAAAAAGTCAACTTTGGCCAAAATAGTTAATCCTTGACCCAATGACCAACCTATTGACCCAAAAGGTCAACTTTTGACCAAAAACTCAATGTTGCTCAAAATTGTCAACTTTTGATCTACTGACCGCCTCATTGACCTAGATAAGTCAAATTTTGACCAAAAGACAACTTTGGTCAAAATTGTCAATCCTTAACTCATTGACCCAATATGTCAACTTTGACCAAAAAGTCAATTTTGATTAAAATAGTCAATTTTTGACCTATTGCCCAATTTTCGACCCAAGAAACCAATCTCTATCCAAAAATCAACTTTGGTCAAGATGGTTAATCTTCGACCTAATGCCCAACCCATTGACCCAATAGAACATCTTCTGACCAAAAAGTCAACTTTGGTTAAAATGATCAATCCTTGACCCAATGATCAACCCATTGGCCTAATAGGTCAACATTTGACTAAAAGGTCAATTTCAGTCAAAATAAAAAAATTTTAAATTAATGACTAATTATTGATCCAATAAGTCAATCTCTGACCAAATAGTCAACTTTAGTCAAAATGGTCAATCCTTTATCCAATGAAAAACTCATAGACCCAATAGGTCAACTTTTGACCAAAAGCCAATTTTGGTAAAAAAAGTCAATTTTTTACCAAATGACCACCCATTGACCCAATAGGTCAACTTTTGACCAAAAAGCCAACTTTGGTCAAAATGGATAAATTTTGACCCAATGACCAACCCATTGACCCAATAGGTCATCTTTTGACCAAAAAAGTCATCTTTGGTAAAAATGGTCAACTTTTTGATCCAATTACCAACACATTGGCCAAATATGTCAACTTTTGACCAAAACGTCAACTTTGGTCAAAATGGTCAATTTCTGACCCAATGACCTCCCCGTTAATCTAATGGGTTAACTTTTGACAAAAAATTCAATCTTGGTCAAAATAGTCAAGTTTTGATCTAATGACCAATTCTTGACCAAATAAGTCAATTTCTGGCCAAAAAGTTAATTTTTGTCAAAATAATCAATCCATCACCCAATGACAAACACATTGACCCAACAGGACAACTTTTGACCAAAAAGTTAAATTTGGTCAAAATAGTTAATTTTTGACCTAATGACCACCCATTAACCCAATAGGCCAACTTTTGAGCAAAAAGTCAACTTTGTTCAAAATGGTCAATTTTTAACCCAATGAACTACCCGTTGGCCCAATATATCAAATTTTGACCAAAAAATTTTCTTCAGTCAAAATGGTCAAATCTTGACCCAATTACCAACTCATTGCCCAAGCAGGTCAACTTTTTACCAAAAAGTCAACTTTGGTCAAAATGGTCAATTTCTGACCCAATGCCACCCCGTCGATCCAATGGGTAAACTTTCGACAAAAAATTTAATTTTAGTCAAAATAATCAATTTTCGACATAATGACCAATTTTAGACCCAATAAGTCAATATCCGACCAAAAAGTCAACTATGGTCAAAATGATCAATCCTCGACCCAATGAGCAACCTATCGACTCTAACAAGTCAACTTTCGACCAAAAAGTCAACTTCGGCCAAAATGATCAATTTTTACCCAACGACCAACACATCGACTCAAAGAGGTTAACATTTGAACAAAAACTCAATTTTGGTCAAAATAGTCAATTTTTGACCTAATGACCAATTATTAACCCAGTAAGCCAATCTCTGACCAAAAAGTCAACTTTGGTCAAAATGATCTATCCTTGACCCAATGACCAACCCATTGACCCTGTAGGTCAACTTTTGACAAAAAGTCATCTTTGGTCAAAATGGTCAATTCCTGATCGAATGATCACCCCATTGACCCAATGAGTTAACTTTTGACAAAAAATTCAATTTTGGTCAAAATAGTCAATTTTTTACCAAATGACCAATAATTGACCCACTAAGCCAATTTCTGACCAAAAAGTCAACTTTGGTCAATATGGTCAATCTTTGACCCAATGACAAACCCATTAACCTAATAGGTGAACTTTTGACCAAAAAGTTAACTTTAGTTAAAATGGTCAATTTCCGACCCAATGCCCAACCCATCGATCTAATAGTTAACTTTTGACCAAAAAGTCAACTTTGGTCAAAATGGTCAAACGCGACCCAATAACCAACCATTGACCCAATATGTCAACCTTTGACCAAAAAGTCAATTTTGGTCAAAATAGTCAAATTTTAACCTAATGACCCCCCATTAACCAAATAGGTCAACTTTTGACCAAAAAGTCAACTTTGGTCAAAATGATCAATTTTTGACCGAATGACCAACCCGCTGGCCAAATTGGTCAAATTTTGACCAAAAAGTTAACTTTATAATTAAATTATATTTATGAAAAATATAATTTAATTAAAATACTTTAAATAAAAAAATAATATTATATAAATTTATATATATATATATATATATATATTATGAACACGGTTCTTGCTTCCACAAATTTTCTTAAGTAGCAACTGTCCGTCTTATAACAATGATTGAATGATGTGATATCTGATCTGAATGTGTTTAGTCCTGGAGTGAAATGTTGGATTCTTGGTAAGGAATATGACGATTTAACCATTACTGTGAGTACCATTTTGATTATTTTTACCCAATTCCTCTAAGAAGTCTTGTAGTCATATCATCTCCTTTGCAACCTCTTACACTATAATATGCCTAACTTTTGTGGTAGACAAAGAAACTTTTTTCTGTAGATTAGAGCCCCATAACACTGTAGTGCCACCAAAAGTATAAACATACCCCGTAGTACTCCTTCCGCTATCAATATCTCCAACTAGATCAGCATTAACGTAGCCTCAAGTGCTCTAAACTTTTTCTCGAGAAACACAAGGTGTTTCGTAGGCCCTTTAGATATCTCAAGATCCACTTCATAGTTTTCCAATGTTCCTTCTCTGGGTTACTTATATATCTGCACACAACTCTCACTACATTGGGCAATATCTGGTCTTGTGCAAACCATAACATACATAATTTAACCTATAACTGAGGCGTAAGGAACCTCACTCATGTGGTCTCGTTTGTCCTCTAACTTGGGTAACTGATTTTGTCGAGTCCGAAGTGATCGCTCATAGGTGTGCCAAATTGTTTGGCCTTGTCTATATCAAACATGTTGAGTACCTTTTTCACATACTCAACCTATAAAAGTCTCAACGTGTCTCTGACTCTTTCTCTGACAATCCTCATTCCATGACTTTGCTTTGTAGCTCTCAAATCTTTCATTGCAAAGTACTCTGACATCTGCTTTTTCAAATTATTGATCTAATCAATACTCGGCCCTCGCAATAAGCATGTCATCCACATACGACAAGAATTAATATAATAATTGTCAAAATGTCTGACATAGTAACAATGATCTGTCTGACATCTGCTGTACCCTGCATTTTAGAAATAATTTACTATACTTATAATATTTAAAATAAAAAAATAATATTATATAAATTTATAGATATATATATATATAATGGTGTAAACGAACCAAACACGAACAAACAGAGCTAGTGTTCGTGTTTGAAATGTTCGAACACATCACTGTTCGTGTTTGGTTTGTTAAACAAACCGAACAAAAAAAGTTGTTCGAGTTCGTCTCGTCTGGTTATCGAACGAATCAAACACGAACTTCCTAGCGAACCGAACACGAACTGTTTGTGAACAACAAGTTTTTTTCGACGAATTCTAGCTTTGATAAGCATACTTCCTCAAAATGAAGTAACTCGATAAGGTATTCCGTACACATCGTGTAATCCATACTTCCTCAAAATGAAGCAAACCGAATAAGGCATTTATGGTTTTCTTTAGGGTTTTATTTTAATATATAGTATAAGTATATTAATTATAATATTATAATATTTATATTTATAAAATTAATACAATAATATTATTATTGTTATAAATAATTTATCATATATTATAATTTATAGAAGTTTATTTATTTAAATATGGTAAATTTTTATAATATATAATTATTTTTAAAATATGATAAATTTTTTATATATAATTATTTTAAATTATTTTATATTACGAATAATAACGAACCGAACACGAACGAACAAATCACTATTCGTGTTTGGCTCATTTAACAAACCAAACGAAAAAAATTGTTCGTGTTCGTCTCATTTCGCATATCGAATGAATCGAACACGAACTTCTGGCGAACCAAACACGAACTATTCGCGAAAAAGAGCTTTTCGACAACCCTATATATATGTGCTTATTTATCATTTTTTAACTATTAAATAATTTTATAAATAAATTATATTTATAAATAATATATTATACTTAAAAAATTTAAAATAAAAAAAATATATTATATAAATAAATAAATAAA